>JAUZNJ010034309.1:0-12760 GCA_034780135.1 Jordanella pulchra | reverse complement strand
CGGCATTTTTTGTGAAAAATCTCCGCAGTTGGTCGGAGCTGTATGCCAGCCGCTGCCTCCAGGGGCGCCGCCGGAAGGTGGGGAAGTATTACTAATGTGTTAAAAATAATTGTAGTTAGTGATGTTTTATTTTATTTTTATTTAGTCGGAATATATCTTCATTATCTAACATATTGTTGATTATAAAACGTATTACTTACTTGCTTATGTAATACTTACTTATGTGCTCATTACATTCTGATCACCAAATTTTGACTAAAGGTCATTTAATGAGTCCTTGTGTCTCCGAGCTACTAGTTCACTCAAAGACGGTAAAGAATCAATTAACTCACGATTATTGACTGCTGATTAAGCAAACCATTTAATAAACGTTTAATAAACATTATTTGCCAAATAAAATTTTATTCACCTCGTGCATTGTAAATTGGTTTGAAAACATTCCAACTGCTGTAATTTAGTTAAAAGCTAATTTTATCAAATTCCAAATTCGTCAAGATAAATGTTGGTTCTCAAACACAAAATGCATGCTAAACTGTGATATCATTACATCATCTCATTTATTATGGTTTTCAAAATTGTTTTACCCTCTTTGTACATATTAACTTAGTCTTGTTGAGTATCACTAGTTAAGTCAAGAAGTTGTAACTGAAGCATGTTTGATTTGGAGCTGAATGATTTTTTAATAATAAACTCTTATATTTTGAATAGAAGTTGTGATAAATTTGTGTCAGATATGTGCAGAGTTATCTGTTTGACCAGGATTTGAGCTTTATTCACACTTTCATATGTTGTTCTGACACACAGCCAGTAGATCATGCGTCCACAAACGAAATATGACTATATATATGATATGTCTGAATATATTAAATAACT
This sequence comes from Jordanella pulchra, assembly GCA_034780135.1. Classification (NCBI taxonomy): domain Eukaryota; kingdom Metazoa; phylum Chordata; class Actinopteri; order Cyprinodontiformes; family Cyprinodontidae; genus Jordanella; species Jordanella pulchra. Next base: position 11,887 of record JAUZNJ010034309.1, on the reverse strand, counting down.
TATTTACCGGCACTAATGAGTGGGCAATAAATATATTAAAGTTGCACAACAATGGGTCTAAATTGTTGAAGTCACATTCGAGTGTAATGCAGATCTCTACAGTCACTAGTTTGTCAGCTATGTGCTGCTGTAGCACAAAGATGTCTGCCTCCCTACATGCGCAATCTGCCCCTATATAATTATAAATAGCAATTTCTAAGGAAACACAAACATAAGGAGTGAGATTTTCTGTTTGTAGATAATATATAACATACCTATGTATAATATTTTACATTCTTACAGTAAATCCCTGTAATTATTACAATCTGCAGCTTTAAATTGTAAAACTTGTATACAAATTGAAAATCATTCTCATTGCATTGCTCTCAAATCTAGAAGTTGAGGTAAACTTTTAAAAACCTTTACTCCCATGTGACTTACATTACACTACTTACATGAAACCTTAAATAATGCTTTGCACTGTTTATATTTTCTAATGTATTAATATTGCTATAGGTGGTTGTAACTGATAATAATGGATAAATCACCATAATTTTTGTTATTTTGTTGTTCCAATAAGTTGTGCGCTATTTATTCATCATCTATCTTCTACCAATTGTCCAACTGGGTTGAAGGTGGCTGGTGCTTATCTCCAACAGTCTGGACAGGTCAATAGTCCAACACAGGGCAACACAGAGACGAGCAAATCTGCAAACATGCTCACACCTGTGGGCAATTTAGAGACACTAATCAACCTAACTGATGTTTTTGGACTATTGGAAGAAGCCAATGTACTCTGAGTTAACCCTAGCATGCAAAGGGAAAACAAGATTCAATAGGCATTTTCTACAAACTCAGTGTCTTGCTGATTTTTTTGCATTAAAAGATAATTAGCTGTAAACAGCAAATAAGAACAAAAGAAAATTAAGGCTTGAAAACAGTAGGAGTGTAGTTTATCTTTATAAAGCGTTTCATTTAGTGAATTAGGTTACTGAAATAAATTAACTTTTAAAAGAAAATCAATTTTATTGAATGACTGTTCAGAGCCAGATGTTTTCTTACACACACTTTATAAAAAGACAAAAACAACAACAAAAAAATACAACAACAAAAAATAATGCTCTTAATTCTGAGAAATAATGTTGGTAAACCTAACTGACCTTAAATAGGACATGTTAGTCTGATTTAGTGTCAGATGGTGAGAGGGGAAAAGGGTGGTGTCTCTTTTTAATACAGGTTATGTACATATCTGGCTTCAGTAGCATTTTGCGGTAAAATGAAAAATATTAAAGTAAATTTAAGTTCCCTTTCCATTATTATTGAGACCACATCAAAGAATAAACGCCACTTTTGATTTGAAAATGATTAATGAATATAATGAATTTCCAGTTGTGATGGGGTAATGGCATATATGCATTGTGCAAGCTCCTGCTGAGAACACAAAAGTCAAGGTTAACCTATGACAGCTAGTCATGGGCTAAACAGGGGATGAATAAATTAAAGTGTCTCTGTGAGGAGATACACTCTAAAGAAAATGTCAGACTATTTTTCATGTAATCAGACAGCCACAGTTGATCCAGAACACCTTCAATGAAAATAAGAAAATAATAACATTACTCTGTTCAGAAGTCCTTACACTGGCTCTCTGTATCTAAGTGAATAGACTTTATGGTTTATAAATCACAGAATGGTTTAGTCTCAATATACAAAACGATTTGTTATCAATCTTGCAGAACAATTCTGTCTTCTTGTTAAAGTCTTTTCCACATCCAAACCAAGAGAAGCAGTATTCACTTTTTATGCTCCACTAACCTGAAGCAAACAGGAGTCCAGAAAGCTGCTATCTGTTCCTTTAAATTAAGGTTAATAAGAAATAAAAACCTTATAGTTGTTTTTGTTTCATTTAAACTATTGTCCAAGAAATATATTTAGTCTGAAGTCCAACTTTTCATTCAGTTTTCCCTTTCTTGCCACTGCAAATACTTTGTTTTGTTTCTTTTCTAATTTCCATTATTTTAAACATTCAGAATAGTCTAGTTGCTGACAGATGCTACAAACCCGCTATGCCCTGTATGTTGCATAGGAAAAAAGAAGAGAATCTTTCTGGAATATTTTAAGTATGTAGCGAAAAAACTTGCATTTCAAAACCATTTGTTCACTTCACAGTCGGAGATTCTGCATTCACGATGTGTTCTAACAACTATAAATTCTTTAGAGAGATATCTGGGTGGATCTAACAAAAGAGAGGACATGATGCAATAAGAATGCTGAAGATGCTGCAATGTTTTGTTAGCAGTCTTTGGAAAATAGTGGGTGAGACTACATTCATGATTCATTTTTTTATGGGTATTGATATCAGGACAAGGAAAGATACATAGCTAGATTGGGTTCTTTCAGCCATAGACATTGGTGATTTTTTATTCCTAAAAACATGTGCTCTGTTATATAAATATGCATTAATTCCAGTAAGTAATACTCAATATTACATTTTAGAAAACTGGACGTGAAGTTTTCTAGTAGACGTTACACCTCTCATCCAAGAGGCTTCCTCAGTTCTAACTGATGGTGTGGAGAACTGAGCATCTCATGAAGCAAGGTTCGAGAAGTGTAACTTCTAGACTGACAACGATAATGGAGGCGTTGACAGGGGCAATATCATAGCCAGGAGCTTGTGGATGGCTACCAAAAGCACCTAGTTGCCGTGAAAATGGCCATGGGACATGTAACCAAATACTAATGTTGTTGTATGTATTTTTTTGACCCAGCAGATTTGGTCACATTTTCAGCAGACCCATAATAAATTTATGAAAGAACCAAACTTTATGAATGTTTTTTGTGACAAACAATTATGTGTTCCGATCACTCTATCACAGAAAAATAAGACTTGTAGAACTTATTGGAAACTCAAAACAGCCATGAGATTATGTTTTTTACACGTGTATGTAAACTTTTGACCACAACTGTACATCTTCAGGACCCTGAGTGACATTGCTGTTATGAGTAAGAGAGATCTGTTACAGAGCCACATTTTTTTAAACTGACAAATATTATTAATCAAGTCAAGGTGGTGCTTTGCAAATGCTATGGTCCCTGGCCTCTTGAGGCTGTGCAGGCTCTTATTTTGTTATGCAGATTCAGCTGTGAGGGCAGACCTTCCTGATTGGCTGCCAGAAGTACACCTCATTGGACCAGCAGAGGATTGCAAGCCAATCAGATGATGGTGAGCCTCACCTGCTCCACATAAAAGCCCTGAAACTCATTCCTCTTGTGGGAGCAGCTAAGGAAGAGGTTGTGTAAAGCTGTTCCCCACCTCAGGTAGTTTGTTACTGCTTGGGCTAGGTTGAAACTTTGGTTGTTGGTGTGCTGAAGCAGTTTTGATCTTGTCTGCTTTGTCAAGCCAGAAGCTTCTGCTTGGGAGTTTGATGCTCCCTTTGTATCCTTTGGTTCATATGAGTTTACTTTGGCTTGTCTTGTTTGGACACTTTGTCATTTTATTTATACAAAATATTCTTTAGTCTGTTAGTTCCCCTTGTTTATTTCTTCTCTCCTGTATTAATTTGGTTAAGTTGTATTGTGTTTCGGTTCTGTGAAACCTCCCTTTTTTGTAATTAATCCATTTTTTCTTTTTTACATAAAATCCTCTTCTCTGAACATTTTATGTTACCGCCCCTGGACTCCTAGACCTTGGGGGCGTAACAGCAAAATAGCCAACTTTCATGCTCCCAGGGTTGTTTATAATGAAGAAAATGTGACTCTTTTACAGTGTTAAAAATATAATCATTTTGATTGTGTTAATTTAACTCTGAAAAGTGTGGACCTATATGAACTCTGAAAAGGTTTTAAAAACCATTTTGGGAGTTAAATAAACACTGGGGTTTTTGCTTTGTACAGATAATACAAACATGCACTAGATCTTCTGTGTCATTTTTCATTGGAAACATTTTACATTTTTTAAACATAAAAATGCTTTATGTAAACATGGTAGCCGGAAGATCCTTGTAGGATTAGGCTCAATTGAAAAGATATGTTATTCAAATGCCAGATAAATTGATTCAATCTTTATACCATATAAAACAGTTATTTCTGTTGTGTAAATTGAGTGGGAACACTTTTCTCACTACACATATGTGCTGAGGAAGGGAGATCAGAACTTTACTTGAAAGCAGCTCAAAAGTTAGAGGAATGTTCATTTCCTCCTACTTTCTCATCCTCTACCAGCAACAGCTGCAACAGCTGAGCCTTAAACCTAATTATGGAAAGCAATAATGCCTCAACCGCTCTCAGAACCTGGAGTCCATTCCCAATTCTTAGAAGCAGTACACTTCTGCATTTTTATTTAGTTTTATAGCACAGGCAAAGTGCATTTTCTATTTATGTGGTTGTTTTATGTAAATTTGACACCTTTGCACAATGTTAACAGTGGTGAATGAAATGAATTGATTATTCAGTTTTGCATCCATATAATCCATTAATTTGCTTTATGTCAGTCTTTTTCAAAACAAAAATGTTTAAATCTGGCCATTTGGGGTCATGTACTAAACATATGTGTTTCTAAGATGATAGTAAGCTAATTTTGCAACACACTGTTGGGGTTATTATAATTTAAATCTGGGTCTAAAACACCACCGAGGATCCTTCGATGCTCTTTAGCCTCTTTAGGGCTAGATGAGCAAGGATTTCAGCCCTTGCATTTTGGGACCAAAAATAGTGGGTTCAGTCTTCGATTCTTAAGTGAATTCTGACAAGGTGAGTGAAATAAATAATTTTTTACTATAGAAGGTGGTAGTTTGCAGAAGGTTGCATTCAAAAATGATAATAAAAAGTTGAGTGGAATGTAAAAATATGATATAAAAAGGTGCACAAAGGATTACTTCTTGGAAATAATAATCGCAAAATTCTAGAAAAATTATGGGATAATAATTAGAATCAGTCTATGGTTTTAATCAGTACTTTACCAACAACTTTGCCTATTGCACAGTCTTCCTACAACATCTTCAGAATACAAATCACTTTTACAGAACCGAAGGTTATTTAGAACTGAAGGTCCAACAAAAGAGATATTGAGATGCAAACAAATCTGAGCTGCTTTAGGTTTAGTTTGAAGCTTCCACAGTTAGTGATCATTTTTGCACCCGTGTCATAAGTTCATTCAGTACAGCTATCACCTAGAAGAATTTTAGAGAACTGCATACTTCCTTCTGTAAATAACCTCTATAAATGTTGATTTCCTTTTCAAGTAGAAATTGACCCCTGTCTAAAATGCCAAAATGAGCCATACCAGGGATGATGAACATACTGAATGCGGTTGAATGGCCAGTAAGGCTCTACTAAGCAACACCCCAAATGACTGCGGCTGCTGCCCTGCAGGTTTTACGGAGATGCATTTTTGTTCTTATACCTCAAATTAAAATAGCTGAATTAAATCTTGAGCATGCTTCTAACCAGTCGTGTCTACGGCTCATTCATTGGCCTTATTTTTGTGCTTATCATTGTGCTTTTGAATTGCTCTTTGTCTGGTGGGTCACCCAGAACCAGTCTCCCTTTGAACCAGCAGGCTAAAGCCTTTTTCCAACTGAAATTAGCAGGTTGACCGAGGGTTTTCAAACACAGATCGACCTGTTAACAATCGGCATTTGGCTCCCTTCTCACTGGCAAGAAAAGCTAAGTCTGACCCCTGCTGGCAAGCTGCGAAGCGTATGTGCCCTCACCACTATGTGTCTGGTGACATCATCATGCTGAGTTAGCGTTGATGCTGTCTGTCATCAATACGACAGAAATCCGAAAAGTAAACAATGGAGAGCAACATGTAAGGAAACTAGGAATTAGTAAGTGCGCTTTACTGTTTCGCCCTTTTATCTGTCAGAATCTCTCTCACCTGTGCTGTGCCATGTTTATTAAATGTAAACAGAGTCATTTCGGCTTGTTAGATCAGATGTGACTAGTGCGGTGTGTAAACAATGGTATATTGAGCTCAATTGTATCACTAAATTAGCGGGTTGACCCGGCTTTGTTGTTCCCACTGAATGTCAATTGGAGACAATTGAATAGTCATTTGACATGGTTTTAAACGGGTATTTAAACGGGTATGTGAGCTGTTCCCACTGCCCCTGAAGCCTGACTGCTCCGAAGTTTAAATGGGTTTTTGGCCAGTGGGAAAGGGGTATAAGAAATTATTGAGTTACTAAGTTATTAAGTTATAGTCCCATTCAGCCTATTAAATTAAATCTTACATTTGAGAACCAAAAAATCTGTGATCAGGTATGTGTTATATCTGTTCTGTTGCCTCACAGCAACTTTTAGTTTAGTCAACTCTTAATCAAGGGGAGCTTAGAATGCCGTGAAACAACCTCATTCTACGTCACATAATCCATTTAGCAACAGATCTAATCCTTTTAAGCTACATAGATAAGTTTTTGCGAAGGGAAGCCACAAACGAATATTTATACTAATGTGGTTTTAACTAATGTATTTACAGAAAATACTTTAATTCTTTTCTCTATAATTAGAAATCATTGTTGAAGCATTTTTATCAAATTCCACAATTCTGTAACTAAAATATAATAAAAAAAAATTATTAGGGCTTTTTTCTCAAGGGCCTATTTATTTCCTAATAATTGCTCTTCATGATGTACATAAATATGATGCCACTTCTCATTAAATATTTCTGCTGCATTAAATGTAATGTAGTCTTGAAGTAAGTCAAAATCATTCCAATTTAAAACTGGAGTATTCAGCATGGTATTCAGTATGCCGTATCTTCTTAGCCCAATATCTTAGCATGTGAGGTTCTTAGAGGACAAACGGACATGCAGCTTATTGAATGTGTTGTGTAGCCAATTAGAAATAGCTTCTGGAGAAGAAAAAAAGTAAAACTCACCTCCATATTGAAGTGTAGTACATAGAGCCCTTGTTAATGTCTCCACCACAGGTGGAGGCCCAGGATTATTGTTGGAGCTGACCCCAAAGAGAGAAAGAACTGCTACAATAATTGGGGAGACAAGCCATAGAATGCCATAGCATTCTTCCAGTACATATAGGTGAATCAGACATGTTTGATATGTATAATAATGTTGATGTTCAATCATAATTCTTTGATTGTGCAATGCTTTTGGACTTTATTATCTAGCAACATGCTATCATTAAGGATGTTCTACACAGTTATTCAAGCTGACATTTACATTTACAACTTGGGAGTACAGGTTCAGGGAAATGGATTTCAAGGAAATGGTTCAGCAGGCATCTCACAGCAGTGACCTTGTACTATAGCAGTCTTGATCAGAGGCATAAGGACATAATTACATCTCACCAATACTGTGCTGCAACCTCAGACAGACATTCTTCACATCATATGGGAAATGTTTAATGCATTACTGTAAACCAAGATCTTTTTGAGTGAAATCAGTTATTTACTAAGGATTAGAACCAAATCATTGTAATGATGTGAATATACCTCCATATTTGTTGGACACAAATTATTTAAGAACATGCTCACGATTATTCAGTATTTCACATAAAAAAAAACAAAAAAAAATTTACACTGACATGACAAATGAAAAAAAAAACATGACATATGATCCCTTTAAGTTTGTTTTAAATACACTATTAAGCTTTTGGCTATGAATTGAAGAAATCATGAGTTGAACCAGACAAACATGTCACCACATATATGAGACACATTTTTACCATACATATGAGTTGCACATCCACTGAATGAAAATTCTTATTATTTACAAAAGCAAATACATTAAGTGATGGTGCCGTCATTGCAATAGGAGTGCAGTCAATTATATGCCTCTGATTACATTTAGCAATCAGCTTCTCACTGGAAATTGCAATTTGATGCTTGCCTGTTCAGTCACAGTGTAGAGAATGTTATGTGGGATGTTATATGGATGAGGCAGTCCAATGTGGCCAGCATGGCAGGGCTTATGGATAAATGTGAAATACACTGGCTTTCATCTAGCTTTCTCTGAAAAACTCTGGTTGCAAGGAACTGCATAATAGTGAAAACATGAACTGGGACTGGTTCCTCTAGCTTCCCTCTTTACCTCTTGGGCCATTTCCAAACCGAACTCAGGAAAAAATCACCGGGACTGAGCAATTCTACTTGGCAAAATATCGACACAGATTCATGTACCAGCAGGTCAGTAAAATTTTGAAACCTACCTTTTAAATGCTCCCTCTGGGCCAAAACTGCCATTGTTTTAAAAGCATGCAGAACTTCATGCAGCTTTTTTCTTTTTTTTTTTTTTTTTTTTTTGTGGAAATTTTAGATTGTTTACACCTTGACAACTTTGGGAACAATCACAACTGGCATGTTGTCAGATAATCTGCTGATTGACACAATTCTCAGTGAGGGTGGCACCTTTCCTTAGAAAAAGTACATGCATTTAATGTTCCTCAGTGTACAATGTAAATTTACATCTACAAGGATTCATATTTTAATTTATCTAGAGTTTGTGCACCTTATAGTTGATACTATTCAATAAAAAAGTTTGCATGACTTTTAGCACACCTTTACAGCACCCTTTCATGTAATATTAAATACTGTCTTATGCATGAAACATCAATGCGTGGGGTTAGATCTAGGGTTGCTCCTACTAGGGGTGTGACTTCTGGAGGCTGGGTGCATGGTCTTTCATGAGTTTGCGGTGGTGGACATGGATTACCAACCTGGCGGCTATGCCATGCCGGGATGGATCTTGGGTTGGCTTGGGAGCCTGGAATCCATAGGGTGGGCTGCCCTTGGGTGGGGTCTCTACTGGGAGTGGGGGGTTACAATTGCCTGGTGGCCATGGGTATAAGAGGTCCATATGGATGTGGGAGCCTGGAACTGCTGTGACTAGCTAGGTCGGGCTGCGCACTTTGGTGGGTTGGCTACTTGCTCTGGCATCAGAGGGGGTGGATGTGCATTTTATGGGGGGATGCCATGGAGGGGCTGTGGGCGGCCCTGTTTGGGGGGGGTGTCCCTCCTAGGGGTGGGTCTTGGGTGGTGTTTGGGACTAGACCTGGGCCACACTGATGTTCTCGTCCCTTGGGGGGTGCCTAGTCCCAGTCTTTTTTTCTTTAGAGCTCAAGGAGCCTGTCCACTTCCCACATAGGGGGAGCTGGGGATTTCCTCCTGAGTCTGGGGGCCTGTTCCCTGTAGTGGGCTGGGCCAAACGACCAGGAAGAATACTGTATGTATGAAAAGTGTAAGAATATGTTTAATGTCTGCGTCCCCACTGAGTGCTTGTATTTCTCTGTATGGGTGTAAGGGTGGGATTGTGTGAATGTGACTAGATGGATGTTGCCAGCAGACATAAAAATTGTACCAATGTTGGTTAGATATGGGTTTCAATGTGTTATCAACATTGGAGAACCAAAACCTAACCTTAACATAACGTCAATAGCTAATGTCAGTTAAACATAAAGTTTTTACTAACAATCTGATGTGGTCATTTAGTTGGTTTCAACTGATATTGTCTAGTAACCAAAATCCAACTCTGTTCAATCTTGAGTGCCAATGTTCAATTGAGAAAGGATTTAATGTTAACCCAACCTTTTTTGCATCATAATTTAATGTCATTGTTTCAATGTTACATCAAGTACACACATTAAATGTCCTTTAGATCATCACATGACTGTTCAGTAATACATGTAGACAAAAAAGTGTAGCTCAATACATTCAGGTTAGGTTAGGTTAGGTTAAGTTAGGTTAGGTTAAACTTTATTAATCCCATAGGAAAATTGAGGTTGTCCGTTGCTCATACATTAATTCACATCCACACCACAATAAAAACATACAGCTGGAGACATCCATATAAGGTACAAGAATATAATAAATAAATACATTACCACTAAAAAAGGTCAAGGTCAAGTAAAAGTGCTTACAAAATACTAGTTACCCCATCTCCCTCCCCTTCCCCTCCAACCAATAGCAGCATTATAAAGTCCTGGGTCGTTAAAGGTGCAGTAATAAAAATAAATAAATATCCTAATAGCAATACATAAATCAGTTCCTTAATTTGTTTACTGTTTTATTTTACTGAACTATATGTGTAATATGTAAAATTATAAGCTAAACTATCTATCCATCCATCTTCTCCCCCTTCATCCACCAGGGTCGCCGTTGGGCTGGTGCCTATCTCTGGCAGACTATGGGCGTGAGGCAGGGTACACCCAGGACAGGACACCAGTCTGTCGCAGGGCAACTGAAATTGAATATTTTGGACATGCATTTAATAAAGCTAAAAGTTATAAACCAGGAGGAAAAAAATTGGTCCTTTAACAAATAATGTACTTATTTTATTCAGACAATTAAAACAAGAACATATTTTCAGCTGAATCCAAAACTGCCAGTATTCATTTTTATATCTATGAAGCTACTTTGGTAATGGCTAATTTCATCTTAAGCTCTGTTGCAAAACCCAGCCAAATGACTGTTGGATCCTTATATTAGTTGGGTTTACAGCACTGCTGATTGGAACAGATTCCTTTCACCTGCTGAGAATTGCTACAGAGTGGCACACATTCCTTTGAATTCAGTTTATACTGAATATACAGTATAATAATACTGTATATTGGGCCAATTCACAACACATCATCTCAGAACACTTTACAGAGTCAATTGATTCACATCACACAGTCAGATTGGTTGAAGGTTTTCTTTCTATCATCATTGAATAAATATATAATTTATAATTGTGGAGTTGCATGATATATAATAATATAGCCTAAAAATTGACAGTCCTTCTGAGTAAAACAAAAGTCATTTAGTGAAAAATTAAGTTTAACAGCTCAATGATTGCGCAAGACTCTTACATCAAGAGTGGAGCACTAATAAAATTTGTTTGTACCGGAAAATGATTAGAAATAGCAGAAAAATGGGGAATATGACATTTTCTCCTAAACCACTCATATGAATGATTTAAGAACAAATTTGCGCATAGAAATGGTTCCTACATGAGGCCCAATGACTTTGCAGGATGTGCTCCTCCTGGATGTTTATGTGGGAACAGTAGATATTCCCCTCCATTGTGTTGTTGACTCTACAACAATCCCTCACATAAGCATAACCCAAATGCTTATGCACACACATCTGCACAACAATGTATATCTTATGCCTTTGTTTAATGAGATGTAATATGATGGTCACATATCCTACAGGGTGTACCCTACCTCCCATCCATTGATCTTCGGGATTAACATCAGCGCTCCCACTTCCTCTAAACTGTAATCTTATGAGGATTATGCAATTTTAGAAAACAGTGCGATGGATTACATGTTGCATATAAAAAATAAAGCTGAGCATAGCTCGGTAAAGTGGGAGGAATCTACTTCACTTTGTGTTTACGGTGCATTTCTGGCAATCAAATATTACTTTTACTGGATAGCCAGAGTTCATACGGTCAACAAAGACTGTCTCTTCGCCTCAAATCCATGTATTTGTGTCAAGAACAAGAACCATTGAAAGGAAAAAAATTCATATCCTTTTGAACAAAAAGGAAGGAGAACAACACAGCCTCCAAATGAAAGATGCTGCCAAGCAAGTTAAGGCATTTTTTCTGACCTCGATCAAAAAAAAAGAACAAAAAAAACAACTTATAGAAGCAGATTCCTTCTTTTGACCCCCTTTCGCCTTTGACAGATCAGCGTGCTTCTCAAGAACCATAACTTCAGGACCATTTATGACATTTAAAAAATCCAAACAGTACTGGAAAGAGGCGAAATAGACCTGCAACTGTACAGCTCTAATTACTTTAACGCTTCGGGGTTCGGCACTACGACCATCCAATCAAAGATCTGATAAATCTAAAACCTTCTGCTTTTAGGTTTGTGATTACTTTACCCCACACATTCTTTTTATTTTCCATTCATTTTTAAAGATATAAGAGTTTATTGACAAAAAATATTCAGCTAAAAGTCA
>JAUZNJ010034308.1:0-12761 GCA_034780135.1 Jordanella pulchra | reverse complement strand
TTGAGGGCTCCAGCCCAGGAGACCCACGGCGCACTCTGCTGGAGGAAAGATGGTAGACAGACTCCGGATCCCAACATGCGCAATGATTCAGTCTTTGCTCCGCCTCTGTGCTGCTATGAAGGATGCTTTATTCAAAGTAGCTGCTTACCTTTGTTTGAAAGCTAATTTTATTGACTGCAAAGTCAAACATTTTGTGTGGTCTTAACCAATAGCAGCAGGACTTTATGAGGCATAATCTTACGGGAATCCGACTGATCGGGAGCGCTCGTTATACATCAGCTGCTGTCCCAGAGTCAAATCTAAACAGAACTCAATGGGGACACTTTTTTTCTAGCCTGGAAACTGAAAACAAACATCAACCAGAAATGCTTGGGGAAGCTAATGTTGTTAGCTAGACAGCAAGCAGTAGCTCTGTGGACTGAACTGTAAAAGGAACGGTGAGAATACTGTTCCCTGTGGTGCTCCTGTGATGCACAGTTCTAGAATATTATGGACAAATGGGATGTAAACAATCTGAGATTGGATTTATAATATAGTCTCAGCACCTCTTCAAAGGTAGGAAGCACAACCTTTATTTCAAAAATAATGGTTCCATACCTTAATGAATTGTGCTTTGCTGCTCATAGTTTTTATAAAATGAACTTGGTGACTGAATTCTGGAGAATATTGGTATATATATTGGTAAAAGTTTCACTGTTGTTATCGTTGTATTTAATGGAAAAATACCAATAGCAGCGGTGGTGACCTGGTGGATTGGATCCACACAGCAGGAGTGATGGATTCACTCCTCTTTGTCTTGGCGCAGCCTTGTGGACCCTCTGTAGATGCCCTGATCCAACCCTAAATGGAGAATTCCTGGAATCCAGATGAAATCTTATAAATCCATAGTTGAATAGAAAAATCCAATTAAATTCATTTACTTTTCAAAGCAACATGGATTGCAACATTTTAATGAATTTTTTTATTCTGTTAAGTGAACTTGAGACCAATAAAATCCAACATTCATTTTTTTATATATATATATATCAGTTGTGGAGTTTTTAGTAAAAATCCTCCTGGGCATAAGTGGATCATTCACCTTTTTTCCTCAATCATATCAGTCAAGCTTTAGCACAGACACTATATCCTTACACACTCGTGCAATTGTTAGGTTTTATCACTAAAAAGTCTACGGTGCTGCAGTTGTAGCCTCTGTCTGGTGTCGCAGCTTTAGCCACACCTACTGTCAACTAATCATCCAGTGGGATTTTGTTGTCAGTATTTTATTTATTTTATCTTTATTTCACAAGGAAATACAAACACACAATGGGAAAAATTATGTTATGTTTGATTAATACACAAATAATTCAGACTAATCCATAGAGGTAAATGTACTCAGAAAACAGGAAGATGTTGCACCACCTCAACGCATTTGACTTAGCAGAGATTTGACAAAATAGTGAGTTAGAAATTCAATGTTTAACTCTTTACTTTTAACATTTGGGTTTAGAGTGCTGAAGGACCGAGCATTCAAAGACAGCAGGTCATCAGCGGGTCGTGGAGAAGGACTGAGAATAACTTGTGTGGATAAAATCTGCAGAAAAATGAAGTGTTAGAAAATCACACCCAGTTCCAGAACATTTTTACAGACTTTGCCAAAAGTTTCCCTGCATGATGAGGTCTTAGTCAAGAATTATGCTGGATTTTGTATTGTTAGTAAAAATACTGTAGATGTGGTAAAATTTGTATTAAACTCAGTTCTAGGATTGCTGTATTAACCCTGTTTAAAAACATTTGTTTTCCCATTGAAGTATTCAAATAAAACAGGCCTTTTTATGTTTGTGCTCCTAATACAACGCAGTCAACTTTTAAAGATCATGTTAACAGTTATTTACACACTCAGACGTGTTCCTGCCTGACGTATCGTTGACATTTGAAGCTGTAATAACTCGCCTCCTCACATCAAACATTGACTCAACCTCTGGTGGCAGAGAAGATGCCTTTGTTGCTGTGTTTGTGTTTACATGACATGAAATTTGATCTTCATTTGCAGGCGCTTTTAGAAACTATTAGAGGGAAGAAACACTTTGTTGTTTAATGACTTGGACTGCAAACCTTTGTCTGTCGCACCTCGGATAGATCAAAGGGTTCCAGCAACGCTGTCAAAGCTCTGCTTTAATTTAGACACGAAGGTTTATTCACACAGTGAGACAGTGAGGGCTCAAAACAAAGAGTAGGAGCGACATAACAACAGGTTCGGTTCTGTTAGAGTCTCAGGCTTATCGCCTTATTAGTGGATGTTTTTCTCTTTGCTCCATCTCATATTTAAGGGCCCTTCGGACCCTGTGCTTGGTGTCGGGCTCAACGCTTCATTGGCTGGTTGGCGCTGCAGTAGCTGGATGGATTGTTGCTGTCAGCTGTAAAGTGCTAGCATTAGCCATGCTAGTTAGAGGAAAAGGAGCAGCGAGGAAGACGGAGAAGAAGAGGCTCTGGGTGCACAAAACTAACGTAGCCTGTCAGCAGAATAATTGTTCAAAAACCCACGAGAATTCATCGAGTTCCGTTCTAGGGAGTGAATATTGATCCATTATTGTTGGCAGGAAAGAAAATGTTTTATAAATAGACATTTAAAAGAATTGAGGAATAAAACTTTTAAAAAGTCTCAATAAAAAAGGACTTTGCTGTTTTCTTTTTCATATGGTTTTTTATTTCTTGTTTTACTTTTGTCACATTTTTTTAACTTTTTCTTTGTAAAGCAAAAATAGAAGTGACCACAAAGCAAATTTTCCTCAAAGGGGAAAGGGGGTATGGGGGGGGGGGGGGACATGCGGGAAACGACCACAAGGAGTCGAACCTGGGTCGCCCGCCTCCAGGGCTAAGGCCTCTGTACATGGGTCGTGTGCACTAACCACTGCGCCACCTGCACGCCTGGATTTGATTTTCAATTTTTACGCAGGGCAGCTGAGGGCACCTAGACTGAACTGGAGCCGCAGCCAACTGTTGTTTTGTGAGCTGATGGATCTGATGACATCTTGTTGATTAACTGATTAATAATCAGACGCTTAAAGTTGCTTAATAGGAGATAGTTTTACATGACTGGAGAAGGTGAAGCTCTGCTGCAACCAGAGGAGTTCTGGATGGAGAAGATGGTTTGATCTAAAATGCAAACAGTTTATGAAACCAGTTTTACATCATCTTGTAGAATAAAATGATATGAACCTCATTAACCAGGAGAGTTTTCTCTTTCAGAATCGACCAGCAGGACTCCGAGCCGAGGCCGTCAGGAGGAGGAACCTGCAGTGACTTGGAGCATCGTTCCAGACGTACATCTTCCTCCTCGCTCTTTTTCCATTGGTGAGGAAAGCCTGCTCCGCCTGGCGAGCGGATGTTGATGGATGATGATTGGACGGCCAGATCAGGTTTCCTCGTGTATTTCCATACATCATTCCACGCTCCCTCTCTGCCCCCGACGATTTGCACCTGCGCCGCCTCACTTCCCCCGAAAATACCTCTGATTAATGCCTGGATCTGGAGAGGGGAGCAGAGCGCGCATATTCTGTGGTATTAATTAAACCGACATCCTCACCCCTGTCACACATGAGAGGGAGGAAGGAAGGAGAGAGTCTGGGAAAATGGTCGCCATCACACAGCAGAATACGCTCAGAGAGGAGAATAAAGACAGAAAGAGGCAGTTTGCTGGTCTGAAGCAAACAGGTGTGTGAGATGGAAAAACATCAGCAAAGTTCATCAAGAGGCTTCATTAACCTCGGAGGGGTCAAAGGTCATCCCCGAGCTGTGTGAAGCTTCTTC
Organism: Jordanella pulchra; assembly: GCA_034780135.1. Classification (NCBI taxonomy): domain Eukaryota; kingdom Metazoa; phylum Chordata; class Actinopteri; order Cyprinodontiformes; family Cyprinodontidae; genus Jordanella; species Jordanella pulchra. Next base: position 8,972 of record JAUZNJ010034308.1, on the reverse strand, counting down.
AGACAGTTTCTTCTCTGCAGAGGGAACATCTTCTCTCAGGCAGCTGCCAACCTGCCCAGCAGGCGGATGCTTCATATTCATTGACATATGAAAACTGGCAGCAAAGTTAGGCTCAACTAAAGAGGAATTAGCAACTTTTCTCATGTCCTAACCTGCCCTTCATTTGTCATTCGTTTACTGACGAGGAACCCAACCTTATTGAAAACAGGAGTTCATTGGAGCAGTTGGAGAAAATATCAATAATTCAAACTATTCTACTTGATGATAATCGGGTCTTTAGGAACAGAGCAGATGTTCCTTTTCCAGCTGTGCAGGTCCAGCTTTGCCTGAAGGAGTCCTAACCTGGTGCTTGACTGATCTAATCCTTCTGAACTTCTCATTAAATTCATGTTTAACCATTTTAACGCTTGATTTTTTTTCTTACAGGAACATTAGAAAAAGCATTTAACGTTTGTGTCAATGTGGATGAAGCATTAGCACCATTAGCATTTAGCCATGGTTGGTTTAGCAACAGCTAAAAGTTACCAAGAGGCGACATTTACATTTACATTTAAGGAGGGCTAATGTTAGCTCATGTTAGCTCATGTTAGCTCATGTTAGCTCATGTTAGCTCATGTTAGCTCATGTTATTCCTCCAGAATAATGTCGAACAAGGAGGAGAGTTGCTCCTGTGGCCATGTCTAGTTTGAGCAGAGAGATGATAAAACCAAACCACTTCCCCACTCTGGATTATTTAGCAGGTTTTACCTGAAGCACAACAACAACAACAACAACACATCTGGACATGAAGAATAAGATGATGACTTGTGGTTGTGACCACAAAGAAAGCTGAAGGAAGGAAGCCTTTAAAAACATCAGAGGAGAAAAGATGATTTCCTCAACTGGCTTATTTTAGCAGCACTGCAACACAAACATCTTTTATTATATTTGCTTGAGAGTTGTCATCATTTATGTGTCTGCAGTGCATTTGCCCCCGTGAGGCACTTTTGCAGCAGTTGGACACTGATTTTCTCCATCAAGCTTCCATATATTTATAATTACTACCAGTGTGATCAGGTCTGTAGGCACCAGAGGATGGCGGCCCCAGATAAAGGAGGATAACCTGGAAGCCATCTTGGCTCAGTACACTAAGATAATAACACGGCGACATTTTGATATCAAAATGATTTCTTATTATTATTTTATATAGGCTTGAAGGGAAGCTTCAATAAACCAGAATGAAATGATTTTAAAAGACCTAAAACCTGCTGTTTTTCTCAATCCTATTAGCTTATTAATAATGAATGTGAAGCAAAATCCTGAAATGAAGCCAATATGTTGGGTTTCCAAGTAGAACCACAGCTACACCCAGCTTCCCCGTCCAACACCACCCTCCCTGAACCGGATCATGATCCAGTTTAGCACAAAAATAAACCAATTGGATTTTTAAAATTCTACTCGTATCAACTCTCAATACAAACCTTTGATACCTGTATTAAAGTAGTATGAAAGTATTTAGGTTAAGAATTATTGCCAAAGTTAAAATCCCTTAGTTTTACAAAAAATATTGGTATAAAAAATAAAAGACAGTTTTATAGCAAGAATATCAAAGTCTAACAAAGATGCAGTGAAAGAACATGGAGAGAAGATGGATGGTTGATAAATATTCGATCACTTTAAATCCATGTTCAGATACAGCTTGATTTGGCTCCTGACAGCTGCTCAGTTAGGCTCAAAAACATCACAAAGTCCTAAAGTGTTGGCCTAGTCAAAGTTAGGATGTCAGGGTTTGACCTTCAGAGAGCAAAGAGCAGAATCCAAAACTAAAGTAAAATGATTAAAAACGGAGCCGTCTGAACGAAGGACATCAGAGTCTCCTTGGTTTCAATCTCTTATCTATTATTAACTCGAAATAATAGGATAATAATGTCCTATTGGAAATCCTCAACTTGTTAACAGCAGATAAATGTACTTTTTAAAATCTCCCACTGTGGCGCGGTTCACACCCTGCACCAGCCTCCACAGCAAACATTTCCACCTTGCAGCCGCGTCGTTTAGAAATGCTAATAGATGCAATTACAGGCGGCTGGTTTATCAGCCGTTCCTACCAGTGTTTTGCCGTTGCTGCGTTGAAGAGGAGCCACATTTCAAAGCGTTTGCCTTCGGCCGCTCGCTGACGCAGATAACCGCTTTCTGCCCCTTGCAGATGTAATTACAAAACAGTTTTGTGGAAACCTCCTCGGTTACGGCAGCCTCCCCGATGCACACACATACATGCATGGAAATCCTCGTATAAACACACGTTTCTTTGCACTAGCTCTAAAAATAGCCCAGTTTACACAGATAGGGATCATTTGATGGATTTGCAGAATTATAGCTGGGATTAATAAGAGCATCCAGGGTGAGGTGGATGAAATGCATGTTTTCATGATTTTCATGAACTCAACAAACTAAGCTCCCACTTCTAAGGTCAATTCAGAGTCAACACTTCATTTATCATGCTTGGTTTTTAGAGTTTGGAAGGAAGAACTGGACTTTCTGGAGGAAGACACTCACTAGCTGTGGCTGCAGAGAGCTGGAGCAGAAACCAGAGACCGCCTTCCTTAGAGATGTATTCCCTGCATATCAACATTGATTCCACTATGCAGGATTTAGATCCATCCATTCTACTAATCTGGCTTCATTATTGAACAGTTGGAAACCAGAGACCAGACAGAGGAATGACGTTAGATGTAGACTGGTGTCCTGAGACAGACTGACTGAATAATCCAAGTCTTGACTTGGACTTGCTCCTCAATGGACATAGATTTGGAATAAAAGACCTGCTTAACGGGTACTTTCTGTATAGTCTGGCTTAAAGAAGCGAGTTAGATCTTTTATTCCCAGAGACTCACTGGGAGCTATTAGCTTGAAATGTTTTCTCTCTCTGACATAAAGAAGCATTAATAAACCGATTGAAGCTGGAAGACTCTTGAACAGCATCATATCTGAGCTTGGAGGAGCTTCCAGTTACCTATAAACAGGTGATTCAGCCCAGGATGGCTGGACTTCAGGTATGATGCTCCTGTCAGCTCCTGCCCTTAAAGATACTCTGCAGTCTCATGACGTTGCTCCTGCTCCCCCTGCTGCTCTGAAAATCAGGTCTGAGCAGTTACACCTGCAGCAGGTCAAATTACCTGGGAGCAGCTTATATCTCCCTGACTCCCCAGTGGGTGACTGCTAGATTCCTGGAAGGAGTTGATGTGAGTAGAGCATCCGGTGTTCCTGGTCTCCACCTCCTGATTTTGCTGCCCTGCTGGATACTCCTGGTGGTTTCTGATTCCTCGACATCACCTGCTCCTCTCGTTTAGCTCCTTCTGGAGTCTTCTGCCCCTGGACGGCCTTTCTGTTCCTGACCCCTGACTAACCTTAGTCTTATGTGGATCAGTTTACCTGTGATCCAATTCACCCATCATCACCTCCACATCGTCTCGTTCATTCAAACTGATGCTTGGTGTCATGAATCGATCTGATAAAGCAGAGACGGCGTGCCAGGGCTTAACTTTAACGCTTCAAATGATTTGTACTTTCATCACATGTTGCTCCATTTCTCTTCAGACCAGTTCTCTTGTTTTTTTATAGTTTAACTGTGAACTATGTGGAGTTCATGTTGCTTTATCTTCCTACTGACCTGCTGGATCTTTCTTTACAGCTGAGTCACTCTGGTCGTTCATCAATCAGTTGAAAAAGTCACTTTTATTTATTTTTAATCCTTTCAGTTTCGATTTTCTGCCGCATCATTCCACTGTATTTTTTAAGTAAAGTTTTCCATTTCTTAAGGACCTTCTTCTGTTTATAATGACCAGCAGCAGATGACGACATGAGACCAAGTTGAAAGATTCCTTACAGAGTTTTAAAATGCTTCCAGGGTCTTGGGATCAGCTCTATGATAAAATGGTGAGTTTAAATGATATCTGTGTGAACTTTGTCATGATTCTGAGTCAGTCCTGAGTCACTATAACCCTGTTTCTGACCAGAGTCTGACGGCAGATTATTTCGAGCCTTATGATGAGAGTTTTCCAGCATCTTTTCTGCCTGTCTGCCTGTTACGACCTGTTGCCCTTCAATACCTCGTTTTTTGCCTGTTTTCCTGTCAGATCTGCTTGTCTGCCTTCTGGTTTGGATTCTGGTTCTGATTTCGGACCTTGCTCCCCTTAAAGGTTCTATTCGGATGACTTACCGGCTCCAGGAACAAGACTCTTCCTCCGTTCCCACTGAGGTCAGTAAGCCTCCCTCTCCTGCCTGTAAATCAGCTCATCATCCTGGGCCGAACACTAACGCTCATAATCTCTCTGCAGAAGAACCAACTGGCTCAAATTTTGGGTCCTCAGTACAAGCGCATTACAAACCTTTGCTGTGGAGGGTTAAAAATGCAGTAAATCATAGAAATTTAAAATGATTGATATGCATTTTTAGTTTATTAATTATTTATAAACTGCATCTTAACCATTTATTAAAGGTAAATAGATCACATTGTCCAGCCATGTTAGTTTCGCTCTAACATCATTGGACTTAAGACTTGAACCCAGACTTTTATTTTTTTTGAACTTTTTAATAAAAGGTCTATTTACCATTTATTAAAGGTCTAGATCTAGTTTATAAATAAATAAAACACGAATACATCTATAAATCATTAATACACGGCCTCTTTACCATTTATAAATGATTGTTTTGATGCTAAAGTGCTGCCAAATCAAATATTGGGCATGGTGTTAACATAGAGACTGAATATTATGGACCCTGGTATAGAGCCCTGTGGGACTCCCACTATGTAGTCATGGTACATTGATTATGTGTTTCCCACAAACCTGCTTCTATAAATAAAGCAGCTCCTAGAAATGGTATTATTCTAAGAAAAAAAGCAAGTAAGGGGGGCGGCGCTGGTGTCGTTGTTAAGTGCGACCATGTATGAAGGCCGCGGTCCTCGACATGGCTGTTGGTGGTTCAATTCCCGGCCAGTCGACCTTTGCCACATGTCTTCCTCTCTCTACTCCTCTTTCCTGTCTGCCTACTTATCAGAAATAATGCAAAAATAAAGGCAACTAGAGCCTTTGGTAATAAAAATGTATTATAAAATATGGCATATTGATGCTGATACATTTTTTGGAAGGTAGGAAATGATGTCGCATGTCTTGATTTTACAGCCTCCGTCTCTCCTAATACAGGTTGGACTTTTTTCCATCAATCTTTAGGCAGAGTCCAGCTTCCACATTCGCAGGATCAGTTTTTCGCTATTATGATCCCTAAAGCTCATTTTTAATTCTGTGTAACATTGTTCTAATCATTTCATTTGATTACCAAATTAGTTAAAGATGATCTCAGTAATCGAATAATTGATCATTTCTAATTGACTAATGGAGCGTTTCAGGCCTACAGTGGACCTCTGAAAAGATGATGGCATCCAACAGGACGGGGAAAACCTCAGATCAATAAAGTGTTAAGACTAAAACACTCTTGGTATTTGCTGGAAAACTGTTTTTTGAACAAACGGGAGGTAAAATTCATATGTTACTGGTCCTCCATCTGTGCTCATGTCAATCTGTCACACAAGCAGGAAACAGGCAACAAACATGCACCTAAATCACCCTTCACTCATTCACAAGCATCTGCACTCACACCTGCATGCATGAACATGCAGTCTCAAAGCGATGCATCACTCACTCATCTGAAGGCACAGATGCATAGACACACACACTCCTGCAGCGAGGGCGTTGCTGTGCAGATGTGTGTGTGAATGCACAGGATGCTGCTCCACACGAGTAGTCATCATGGCATTCGGATGACAGATGTAGAGCTGCGGTCTAGGCTCGGTTCCAGACAAACACACACACGACTAAAGCCACTCTTCATTTACCAATAATTGGTTTTTAATTCCATTTGGCAGCCAGCAGCGCGAGTGGCAGAACAACGAACATAATTAGTCCATCAGAGAGACAGAACCAGGAGAACGAGGGAAGGTTTCACAGCCCACCTGACCGCTACCGTTGGCTACTTTTATTAGCTTCCTATGGCTGGCTGCTCCTGCTTAAAGAATCAAACATTTAGAGGATTAGGACCAAACTGTATTAATTGAGGCAGAAATGAGGCGATAGTCAATAGTTCTTCATACAGAACATTGAAAAACAAGACGTAGCTGAACTACGGAGCCGAACAACAGCCGAAGCACCAGACCGAGACCATAAAACAGCAACGGAGCACAAAAAGATCCAGGCACTACGGATCTATCAGGGTCAGAATCCCATTATTCACTTAGGGGGCGGAGTCACCAACCCTCACAGAAAATTGTCCATCAGAGGTCTAATACCATCTGTGTTTCGTTCCAGGTGCCTCCAGCTGAGCTGCAGCTCAGGAAGATCTCAGCAAGGACCTTTGGCCAACCTTAAAAGCCTGTCCCACAGCGTGAAGTAGGCCAAAGGGTCTCAAAAAGCAGCTCATTGCGTCCCTCGCAAAGGAAAACCAAAGCTTCTGAAGCATCAGTCTGCACAGGGTTGGAGAACAAACACCAGCCTCTTGGACTCCACAGAACCACAGTTAGAACGGTTATCCAAGGAGAAGAGTGGAGAACGTTTTCCAGGAGAGGCAGTCCTACCAAACTTACTCCACTAGGAGGTCACAGAGCTACATCTAAAGTTCTGCAGGCCTCACTACCCCTGTTAAGGTCAGAGGCCATGCCACTGCTGACCCGAAGGATACCCAACAATCAGAGTCATCCTGATGATCTGTGGGACCACGGACTTCATAAAAGGTGTGAAAACTAACACAACCTTCCAGGAGGAGAACATCGCAGCTGCAGCAAAGCATGGTGGTGGTAGTAAGATGGTATGGGGAGGGCTGCTTCTCTGCTTGCTGATATGCTGTAGTTTACAGCTGAAAGTTAGATCTATAGGCCTGGATAAACTTTGTTTTTAGCTAAAGGCTCTTGATTTTCACCAACTGGTCATAATTATTCACACCCCAGGTGTGAATACTTCTGGCCTCTAAATATTTATATTAAATCCTTTTATTGAAGGGAAAAAAGGTTTAAGGAGCATCAGTTTAGAACTAAAGCAGCATCTTTCTGGGTTTTCTTTTCAGATCATCTACAACTTTCTCTAAGAGAAAAATCTGCAGGCATCAAATCCGATTCTTCTCAAACCTTCCGAGCAGCTTCTCACATATTTATTCCAGTTCCCTGTGGACGGCCTCCCTACCATCATCCTAATCAACAAACAAACTAAACAAGACATTTGACACAGAAAACGTTAGTTTCTGTTGTTGGGCTACAGTTGGGCCACCTGACCCGGGTGGATGGGTTTCCTCCAGAGGAGAGTGTGCGCAGCGGGGAGTCCTTTCAACGCCATGGGGACAGATGTTCATGGAGAACACCTCCTTCAGATCGCTGCTCTGGAGCAGAAACATCAGCAGACATTCCTTTCCTTCAGTCCTGAACCATAAACCGTTATACTAACTTTGAGCGTTAGTGGAACATTTTGGAACCATCACAGCTTTTGGTACATTTTAAGTTAATGAGAGAAACCTTTTCCAAACCAGAACAGGCAGAACATTGAGCTGTGAGGCTGTAGTAACCTGGTTAGTTCTGTTACGATGTCATCTTTGCAAAAAACAAAATAAAGTGCCAAATGAATTACTATCCATCTTCTTGATTGAACTGGATTTCATGATTCTCCTACTTCGAATGGAAGCTTTGAATTTGTGCAAATCTTTCTGCTTGACCATGATTGGAGCTCAGCAGCCTGAGCGCTAAATGTTAACAAGACAATATGTGAGAATTGTCAGATTAAATAACATAAACACTGCAGCAGAAAAGAAATAAAATAAAAATACATTAGAGTCCAAATGGGATTATTAGCAGGAAATGATCCAAAACCCAGCAGCTAATTACCAGCAGAACCTCCAGCTAATGGAACAGGTTCTACAGGAGATGGATGGATGATGCAGGCTACCGTTTGCAGGTTGATATTTGAGAGGCTGTTTGCAGGCTGATTCTTGAAAGGCTGATATTAACAGGCTGATGTGAACCTAATGCTTGCAGGCTGATGTTTGCAGGCTTCCAAGGCTCGCTTGGTTCCTTCATCTTCCCGTCTTTAGCTGCTGCCGCCGTCCTCATTTCTTTTTTTCCTTCATTTCTTTTTAGCTGCAGCAGATAAGTTTATGTTTTTTCTCTTATTTCAGTTTTACAACCAGTTTTTCATTGTTTGGCTCATTTTGTCTATTTGTTATCTTGCCTCTTTGCTTTCCTACATTTTTCCACTGACAGCTGCAGATCATTAGTGTAGCAGGTAGGAACCCACAATTAACACACAGACACAGTCAGACGGAGGACAGCAGCGCACCTGGTCTCCTCCAAACGCTGCATGTTAAAGCATGTTTGAACAAAGCCGAGGACGCCAAAGATAAATAAGGGTTTTTTCCTAAAAGAAGAAAATCCTAACATGGTTATTTATAACAGACATGCACACAGTGAGCCCAAAACAGGGGAGATTAATGTTGCGACCCGCCACCAGAGACATCTGCAGGACATGCACACACAGTACCTGCTGACATCCACACTTACTGATGTGTTTTTTATGCTAAATATGCAGATCTTAATTGCATTACTCCCCAATCCGGTGGATCCAGGAACTAAACTAACAGGTCAGTCCTGCAGGGGGCGCTCTGTTAATCAGTGTGAGAGGACACGGTGGTGGCAGTCATAGCAAGTTTTAGAAATCACCTTCTTTGAAAGCCTTCTGTCACTCAGAGGTCCAGTTTGGGAGAAACGGGCCCACAGCAGATCCAGCTGGAGCTCCTACCGTTCAGGAAACAGTAGCTTTACATTTGTTTTTATTTATTATACTGTAGCTTTACTGAAGAAACCGTCTCTGGACCCAGATAACCTGGTCAATTATAGACCTATATCTAATCTTCCTTTCTGATCTAAAATTCTGGAGAAAATAGTTGCTAAACAAGTGTGT
>JAUZNJ010034307.1:0-11207 GCA_034780135.1 Jordanella pulchra | reverse complement strand
ATTCTCTTTTAGAAGGAAAATCAAATATTTCTAAAAATCCTTTTTCAGAGTTTATCTTTCTGTTCTTTTAGAAAAGCATTTTAGATTAGCATTTTCCATCATCTAAAGATGCATCATATACTTGCATCTTGGTTGTTCTTTTTCTCTATAGAGGACATTGGACAACATTTTCCTGCCTCTTAAACATCAGCAGCTAATTAGATTCTGTGGCACAGGTCTGGGATCAGCTACTCACTTTAGGACTTCTCCATCCTGAGCAGAGTCACGCTAGGAAGTCTTCCAGGATATAATTAAAAGTCAGTTTGACCCAAATTCAGAGTTTTTGTCTCCATGAATGCTAATTCCTAGATTAAAAAGAACTTTTCTGCCTTCCATTAAAATAAAGACCTTTATATGCTGCACTGTTCTCTTCTTTCATCTCAGACTTTAAATAACAGTTACAGAGCAAAGTGTTCTGCATCATTTCATATTAACGACACGACTGGAGCAAGGTGGGGATTCTGTTTGTTGGTTAAACAAAACTCAGCTTTTATTGACAATTATTTGATATAATCCATCTGCCCTGTTTTTGCTCAGTATATAAAGGGATTGCTGCAGAGTCAATACCTCCTGTCTCTACCTGTTCATCCTGTAAAGTCGATGACTGGATGCAATCAGCTGGTTATTTTCTTAGATAAAAACTTTCAACCTTTAAACCTGTTTCTGTGTGACTTGAAGTTGTTAATGTGCTGCAGTTTCACATGTCTGGAAAATAATAATCATCTAAAGTTACATTTTTAAAGAGGTTATTTTACCTTTTCTTTAGGAGAAAAGGGTATAATTGAATCGGTCACTGGTTACAACTCATTTATGGAACATTAAAAATACCGTAACCTTCCTAAATCAGATTTTTTTAAACTTTTTTCAGTCAAATAAACTTTCAAACTGAAGATTGGGATGAAGTCTTGGTTTTCTTGGCCAACCGCGTAATAATGACAACTAAGGATAACAGCTGTCAACCCGAGGGTTCACCTCCTGTGCAGCCAGGAGAAAAAAAGCTGTTGAAGTCTCCAGGCATTGATTTCATTGGCTAAATGGTTCCCGCTCTCGGACACATGCCTTTTACTTCTAATAAAATAGGCAGCCCTTGTGGATCGAAATGTGCCTCAGAGCTTAAAGCAGGTGTTCAGCTTCTTCATTGATCAATGGACCAAATACGTAACATGTTAGAACAGCTAAGCCCTGGAAACATAACATGTCTGCTTTCAAGGTCTAGAAGCAAGGTAGAAAAATGACTGAGTCTGCAGGGAAAGTGCTGTGCCAACATGGGGCGACAGGAGGTGTTGGCTGTAATTTCACACCTGTTGACAGACAGGTGGCAGACTGACAAACCGCCTCTGACAGCCCAACAAAGCCCATAGCTGCCTACATGATGGAAACTGATTGTAACAAAGCCACAGCTGTGTATGTGTGTCTGAGAATCAGGCCTCTGTTTCCACTTAACAAGGCTTTTTCTCACTTTGCCATGTCAGGTTTAGCTTGTGTCAAAACAAGTAAAGTGAGAAGAATACACGGATATTATCTTGTTTCTGAATAATAAAATATTAAAGTAAAATAACTTACCGTCCTTGACCTACGATTTGACTTCTTTTATCTAGATGTTTTCACTTCACTTCAATTCAGTTTATCTATGTAGCACAAATTCACAGCACAAGTCATTTAAAGAGTTTTTACAGATATCAATCAGATCCTCCAGTCAGACTCTTCTATGTAAGAAAACCACGTAATTGCATCCAGTCATTGACATTTCAATGACCGGTCTCTCTGGGCGTAGTGTTGCTGAGGTTTGTTCCTTTGGGCCCAGATCTCTCCCTCCATGTAGGCCTGGGATTTCTCCTCACCCTTCTTATCAACATTTTGATCCCACAGGATGAGATCTTGGGGCCCAGATAAGGGAGATTATCAGTGGTCTTTTTTCTGATCATTGTTTTCATCCAAAGGACAGGGCTGTGTCAGGTAGACTTTGACTGATGGTTTTATCTCACAAGTGAAGACGATGGCTGGAGGTGCGACAGTGCTAGAGGTTTCTGCAACATTTGGGGTATGTTGGATGAGTGGAATTCACAGCAGTTAGTCATAAAATAAGCACTAATAATTCTCAATGAGTAATGCTATACTTCCTGCTTGATCGTGTTTGGACGGGCCAATCAGGAGGAGGCTCATAGAAGAGATTTGTCTCAAGCCCCACCTGTCAAAACACATTCTGATTCGCATGAGAAGAAAATCAGAGGCACCATCGAGGCCACAAACGTCCGCCAGCGAAGGCGCCAGACAGAAACTCCTGCACGTGTGGAATGACATCACAGACACCCAATGGGATCCTGAGGCCTTGGGAGGAGTGGGTACGCCTGTAAACTAATTTCTCCTCCTGAAGGTGCAGCTTCTTGCATGTGAGGGATTCTTTTGTGTGGTGGATGATAAACTCTTGTGTATGATGAACTGTGTAATGTTATCCTGGTTACATGTGACCCTGGCAGGACGTTTAGACATGTATTAGTTTGACTAATTATGTATATCTAATGTCATAAATGCATATTCAGTCAAGCCGATAAATGTCAAAACTGCCACGTAAAATGTGTAAACATTTCTAGGTATATGTATTCTTACAAGTAAAATTTAGTTTTTTTTACATTCATTCTGTGCTGCAAAAATGTAATTAATAAAATCTATTATTATGGTTCTGACTAGGAATGGGATGTTGACCAGGAAGAATCCTATTGTAGTGATCTGGAACAACAGAGAGGACAGTGCTTTTAATAAATGTCAATACGGTCTGCCATAACAGACTACACATAAACTTTCGCATTAACTCCAGCAGCAATCTTCTCCTACAACATCTTTGCAGCTCTAGCTCTGTTGCTCTTTATTTTAAACAGATTCTCCAATATATATATATATATATATATATGTATTTAATTTCTCAATTAAAATCTGTTAATTCCAGTGGTGTGAAATATGCACTTCCTGTTGCCTGTTGTCATGGTGACTCGTTGAATCGGGGCTCCACTGATGATGGCTTTTTATGCACATGCTTGACTCCGAGTGAAACTACTCAGAGTTGATTAAACTAACTTGCAGCAGCTGTTGTAAAACCAGAAACTCTGAGCTTCTAACTTCAGGTTAGATCAGTTCAGAGTTGAGAATTTCAGTCTGAATTTGTTGAAACTCCTTTATAACAAAGAACTAAGGGACAATACACCATAATATTCACCAGTAAAAGAATCCCTGTTGGCCTCATCCTGGTTGCTATGGCAAACAACAACAACATGATATAGAAATGAAGGTACAGCTAGTATTCATTTAGGGTTTTATACTGTGCCTAACCAGGATGCATATGTTCACTGATTGTTCGTATTGTACACATGTGGGGAAATACAAACATGAAGATATCAACATGCTAGATGTTGTTCAGGCCTTGTTGTTCAGCGACAGTTAGAATGAGAACAGGACAGTTTCCAAAACTATTTTCTATCACACTGCTTCTATTATGAAGTAATTGATCCTGGATGAATACAGAAAGAGGGCAAAAATCATGATGAGTAGCTTTAATAAACAATACAAAAGAGCATTGATCACTAGAGCAAGGAACTGCAGAGTCATATTGAATAGGAATCGGCTGCGTGGGAGCATGAATCCGGAGGAAAAGTTGAATCAACAGTAAATGAAAATAGCAGAAAAGCTCAGGAAACTGCAGCGACTAACCAGGGGAATCAATTAAAATGATAACAATGCTGAAACAGAACAAGAATATCACAAAACTTCAAACCAACACAGAACCTGAGACCATAAAGGACGTTCTGTTTTGTGTGACTACTCCTCCCCAACCTGTTGCTGCTCATCTGTAGGAAGGGACATCAAGTCCTGAGAAAATGAAACCTGAAATAGTGTCAGCTGTTCGAAACTAAAACAAAGTCATGAACTGTGCAGCCTGTCAGTCCTTTAAAGCTGACACTGTTCTGTAGCTAATATTAGCTGGGAGCTGTATTAGGTAACATGTTGTTCAGTTATAGACAGTAGCAGGGTGGCTGCTGAGGCAGCTAACTAAGCTAATTACCCTGAGATCCCCTTTCAAGTGCTCTGCATTTATTGACTAAATATGTTTAAAGCCCAATTTTAAAAGTCTCTTAAAGCCCATATTACTGTGAGACCAAGGTTAAATCGGATTAAGGCATCTTCACAGTCAGATATGGGTCATGATTCGAGAAAAAAAAGGCACTGCAGCTAGTATTACAAGCTAGAAGCTCAGGTTATCCAGATGATTATCAACGAGTGGTTTGCAGAACGCTGAGTATGTGAAGCCATCGCATCAGTAGACATGTATTTAATCATAGAGCTTCCCCACAATTGTTCCTCAGGCGGAACATAGACTGAGACTGTAAAAAGGGTCTAAATGTTCCCTCAGTGACTAAAAGCACTTTGAATAAAGACAGTAACATGCATCATTGGCCACCTGCAGTGATTTTGTTGGTAGACATTAAGACTTGATGCAGAGAATCTTCAGATGAACGGAGGTAATGTATTTAAATCAGCAACCATTGACCCAGAGCTGTTATTTTATCAGACTGTTTAGAACAGGGTAGCAAAGCTTTGCGTAAATGTACTGGATGCTCATTACATTAGTTAGGGAAGTAAAAAAAAATATGAATATAAAAACATGAAAGCAACACTGAGCTACTCTTTGTGGTACATGTTCCAGAAAGCTGACTTGGACATTTAAAGTTGGATTAAGGGGGGGGGTTCAGCAAACTTTATGTAGGTGGGATGAAAAGCTGCTGAAGCCGATGTGGACAGTTTAACAAGTTTAGGGAAATAAAGAAAAAAAAAAACTAACTGTCAGCAAAGACAGGGAGCTATCCCCGCCCAGAAGGTGTCAGTACCCTCCGCCTGACAGAATAATCGATTTCAGGCTCCAGGCCCCTTTATGGTCCCTGAGGGGAGGGACTGGCACAGAAGTAACTCCATATATATTTGAAAGAAGAGGGTGAGAGAGAAAGAATGAGACTGAATAAAAAACACCAAATTTAAGCATGGACTGGAGGAAAGGTGATAAAGTGATGATAAAAAATACGGTACAAAGAAAACATTTCATGTGAAACATTAAGATAAGCTGAGACAGTAGAAAGAGAGGCAGACGAATTTTAGGGGGTTTCACTTACTGAGCTGCTGCCTTAAGAAATACTTGAAAAGTGTCAGAAGAAAATCCTCAGCAACAAGTGAGGTTGACAGACTGGCCTTCCAACAGAGATAGAACTTTCTCCTTTAAAACTCAAACTCCTTTCTGCCTTTCTCTGCAGTTTCTAAAACCAGCGATGTGTGTGCTGCTCCTTAGAGACAGGTCATTAGCTTTGGACTGATGCTACAAATAGAAAATACAGCTTGAAGAACTTTCGGCCTGAAATACAAGGGATCTATAGAAATGAGGTCCATCTAGATACTTCTGTGTTCTCCCTGTAAAACCATGTATAGCAGTGGATGTCCTACCAGATCCTAGCTTACACATCACGCATGTCTTTAAAAGCCTTTAAAGATTTGTTAGTCCTTGTATCTATTCAGCCTGGAAATTTGTTCAGGCTTTGTTTTGTACACTGATTCTCATCCCAAGTTAGAGACCATTTGTAGACATCTGTATGTTGGTATCTTCCCACTTTATCTCTCTGTTCCATGGGTAAGGGAGTTTGCCCTCTGTTGTCATCACTGCTTCCTGATTTTTCAGTTCATCATTGAACATATCCATTCAACATGTCCTGTTGGTACTTTTGTCTTCATCCCCACAAAACATGACAGAGGCAAGAATTTTGAGTTTCTGTTTGCAAACACAACATGTAAACCCAACCACACCTGCTGGGAAAGCCATGCCAATGTTTTAGAGAGATAAGTACAAAAGACGGTCGACCAAATCCAACAACACCAGTAAAAATGTTTCATGACGTGGAGACTTCCATTTTATGTGTTTGCATGAGAGAGAGACAGAGACAGAGAGAGAGAGAGAGAGACAGACAGACAGAGAGAGAGAGATGTTCTCTGATGTTTTAAATCTCTCATTTTAAAGATACCGATTAAGGAGAATCACGACAGGTTGTGGATTATTGCTTGAGTTACCCTGTAATTGGTTCCGTTTCTGTTTTTCATATCTCCTCAGGCTTGAATTATTAATGGTCTCTAGATTATTACAAACTTCTTTTGAGTTTAATCGTATTTTTTTTTTTTTTACATTCAGAGCTTGGTTGCTATAAAGTTCTTATAAATGATTCTTTCCGGAGTTCATTCTGACAAGGGAGTTAACGGCCAATCAGGACCTCTCTAACAAGCATGAACTCCCCACAGGTGACCTCCATTGGCCATTATGTTTAAGGGATCAGAGCCACCTTTCGTTTTGGCTTTTTCTCCATTCCCCTAATCCTGCAGTTTATAATCTCAGTGCTCCCAACCACCATTTAGAAACTTCATGTCCAGTTGCTTAAACTGAAATTTCCAAGCTTCAGAGCTCTGGTTTTCTTCCAGTGATTAAGTGAGGGAGGTAGTTAGAATCCATTCTTATTTTAACGTATGGCTTTTAAACAATAACCACCATGCATCAATTTGAGAATAATGCTGTTTTGTTCTGATTTGATTGTTTTGTCCACATCTGCAGTGTGTGGAAATTTGAGGAGATATTTAGAGTCGGGGGACACAAAAGGCCTTGGCATTAGACCCTCAGGTGAAACACACAGAAGTTAGCCTTAGTAGATAAAAGTTCCCAGCAGGAAACACTGAGGAAACCAGGGTTAACATGTGCCTAAAGTTTACTGGAGAGCATGAGCTGTCAAAAAAATGTGAAGGTATCCAATTAAACTCAGTTCCAAATCTAGTTTTATGCTTGCAGTGCATAAAGATCAATATGTTTCCAAACACCTGAGCTTGTATAGTTGATGTGAACATTTGTGCATAACAGCATGAACAGCTGCATGGCCAATGCCCTGAGCAGCTAAATATTTACTTCTAGCAAAAACACAGAACAATCTGAAATCATTTAGAGCTTGTCTGTTCAAGTTTCTATGTTTTGAAAATGTTGGCACAAACTTTAAATGTGAGGTTCTAGAAATAAATTACAAATATGCATAAAATTGTATTCACATAAAAAATAAACAGATATAAACTTGTAATTCATTTCACAGCTCACAGTTACATCTCATTAGATTCAAATGGCTAAGAAATTCAAATCTGTGCCTCCAGAGTAAATAAATTAGGTGTGTAAAAAGATTTGCATTTGGAAAAACTAATCACACAAGTTAAACAATACTAAACAAGCTACAGTTATTTAGTTAAGGTCTGTTTAAAGATAGAAATAAAAACCTGTGTTTTCTCAGACAGTACAAGGAGTAATGGTACAGAGTACAAGGCAGTTTTATCCTCCAAGATGATTGGTCAATGTCATGTCAATCATAAATGAAACAACCCAATCAAACGGTAGCAGCATTCAGAGCTGTTGGTCATGGAACCATGTTGAAGATAAAGGACACCCTCCGTTTAAAAGTTCAATCATATAGTTTGAAGAAGGACTTTCGTTTCTTTCCACTTCCTGAGCCACAAAGGTGCTAGCATAGGAAGATACCAGAATCAACTTTAGGCAACTGTAAGGAGTTTCATTCTTACATAATAGTGTCCCATCCCTAAAAATGAAATGTATTCTATTAAAAAAGATCATTTACACCCTCTAAATATGATTGGTCATTGGTAAGTCAGGTTTTAGAGCTCATCATAGCACTGAAACAGCTCTGGTGAAAGTCACTAATTATATTTTTCATGGCCTCAGATAATGGACTGTATCTGTAAATGTCGTGTTAGATCTCATTGATGTATTTGATACAGTTCTTCATAATTCTTTTAGAAAGGCTTGAACATTTTTAGTTAAAAACACTAAACTGGATTGAATCTTATTTATCTGACAGATTTCAGTTTGTTCATGTCAATGATAAATCTTCCTCATGAACCAGGGTTACTTGAGGAGTACCACAGAGATCAATTCTCTTTACTATATGTATGCCTCCAATTGGTAGAATTATCAGACATGGGATTAAGTTCCACTATTATGCTGATGATACTCAGCTCTATCTTTCTATAAATCCTGACAAAACTGTCATGTTTAGGTTTAAAAAGTTAGCCCACATGCAGAACACCACAGTAGACTCAGTAGATTTAAAGAATTTATTTGAGGGTCTGACAAATAATAGTGACTGTTTGCACAGGAAGGGAACTGACTGTAGCTCTTAAATTGCAGAGACGGATGGTGATTTCAAGAAAAATAGGAATTCTTGGAAGCACAGAAAAATATGGATGCGGTCTTACTTTCCTTGAAGCTGCAGGTTGTCCAGGGAGGGGGTTAGATGTCAGGGGTTTCCAGGGGATGTTTGGTGAGTCCAGAGTGACTATGGTGGATGATTAGATGGAGTCCAGGAGTTTGTTGGATGGAGCTTGGCTGTGGCGGAGTGCGAGCAAGAAGACCGCACCTGAAGGGAGCTTGTAGAGCAGATGACTACCATCTGGAATAATTGATTTGAGAAGAGGTCTTTCAGGAGAAGATGATTCAGAAATGAGGAAACCAGTAAGTACTATCCACGGCGTCTTGGAACTCGGGCTTGAATCCCTTGTCTTTCAACTTAGGTTTTCTCTGGAAGAGGAAACACCTTCGGAGGAGAAGAAACAGAAGTCGATCAAGAATGATTCGCAGGAAATCACAGGAAAACTTGGGTAGCGCTGGAGGGCTCTGAATACCATAGGAGGTTAACACTCAGGCGTCTAAAGGCAGTCATCCACTTTTAAACTCCACTGATTAGGCAGTTGGTTAATCAGGCTTGACACTGAAACCAGTCCAACCACAGCCCCTGGCTCAATCTAGTGACAGAAGGGGGAAACAAAAAACAAAAAGAAAAAACACAAAGAACTCAGACCCTCGCAAAAACGAACCCATTACATAGACTACAGGCATGTCTTAAAGACATAAAACCAGGATGACTCTAAACCATCTGCTTCTGAATGCAGATAAATGGAAGTTATTGTTTTTGAACCAGATTCTCTGAAAAAGAAGCCGATCAATCAGTCACTTCATTTGGATGGGATTAAATTAATCTCAGACAATGAAGTAAAAAATCGTGGTGTTATTTTCAATCAAGACCTGTCATTTAAATCCCCTATCCAAGATGTTTTTTCCTTTTTCATCTTCTTTTCCTTTCTTTTTTTCATCTCCAGTCTGATTGTCCCTTATGTTTTTGACAGAGCACTTCACTCTCAATCTGTAGGTTTATTACTGGTTCCAAGAATGGGAGGCAGATCTTTTAGTTATCAGGCTCCTCTCCTGTGGAACCAACTACCAGTTTTAGTCAGTGAGGCAGACATCTTGTCTACTTTTAAGGCTAGGCTTAAAACTTTCCTTTTTGATAAAGCTTATAGAGTTGCTCAGGTTACGATTAGCTATCCCTATAGTTATGTTGCAATTGACTCAAGGTACGTTCAGACCTCATATGAATTTTGTGAATGGAACAAGGTGAAGTGAAGCAGAGCTAGGTGGAGGTCGCAATTTTAGTGAGGTGAATGACGCATTTTTGTCAAAGTCAGACCACAGTCGCAACTGCAAAATGGGCAAAGCGGGGCGTGCAGGTGGCGCAGTGCTTAGCGCGCACGACCCATGTATGGAGGCCTTAGTCCTCGACACGGGCGACCCAGGTTCGAATCCGGCTTGTGGTCCTTTCCCGCATGTCTCTCCCCCTCTCTCATACCCCCTTTCCTGTCAGTCTACTGCCAGAAAAAAACGAGCCACTAGTGCCGTAAAAAGCTCAAAAAAAAAAAAAAAAAAATGGGCAAAGCGGAATTTAAAGGAGTTGAAAAATCTGAACTTTTGTTGGCATTCACTAAACAAAATCCAATCACACACGAGAAGTGGATGTGACCTACAGTAAAGGAGGCAGCAGAAATCAGCTTTTTTGTAATCAAAATTAAAAATAGACA
The DNA here is from genome assembly GCA_034780135.1 of Jordanella pulchra. NCBI lineage: Eukaryota > Metazoa > Chordata > Actinopteri > Cyprinodontiformes > Cyprinodontidae > Jordanella > Jordanella pulchra. Next base: position 1,187 of record JAUZNJ010034307.1, on the reverse strand, counting down.
AAATTATGCTGAGAAAGGACTGTCAACATTATTTTCCATTTCGTCATCCTACTGTCCAGCTGACTCCTGTCATGATGGACGGTAACTTCTTGACCCACATGCAAAAACACAGAGAACCAGTAATCAGTTACTGAAGTTTAATGAAAGTTCAGTAATAGTGCAGATAACTGTGTTCCGGAGAAACAGCGACTGAAGCGGGCTGGAGGAGAGAAAGGGCGATGAGTTCAAGGACTGTGGGGTACAGAACGAGCGGCAACGGTCTTACTAGATCTGGCAGCTGGAAGGCGGGGATGGATAGGGGGTTCTCTCTGGATGTCTTCGGTATGTATTCGGGGGAAAATGCCGATCCTGCTCCGCTCAAGCCTTAAAAACCCTCCAGGCTATTTCTGTATAATCAGTGTTAAATCAAAGAGATTTTATGAAGTTCCTCCATAACTGAAAAACAACAAAGATCTGGTTTTCATTTTAACTCTTAACAGCTAAGCTGCAGAACCTTCTTTCTAATTATATCTTAACGAGGTGACCCCACTATTGTAAGAGTAAACAATGGAAAGATATCTCATATTCTGAGAAGATAGAAAATATGATTTAAACGATCAGTGGACTTTGAACATTTAACTGTCACCAGTTGATCGAGGTTCACAGTTTACAGGTGAAACAGTGCAGGTGATGCGTTTTCATGTGTTTTAATTGATAGCTCAACATGTAAAGCGACCAACAGTCATCACTGAATTGCCAGGATTCGCATCCGCCTCGATCGTTAATCTCTTTTATTTAATTGGTTTTTCAAACTAGGGCAAGATGATGTGATGAAAGTCTGAGAAGACAAACATTTCCTCCCTGCTAGCATTTTGTGATGAGTTCACTTAATGTTTTACTTCAGTTCAACCAGTAAAGCAAACAGTAGGCTACAGGCTCACAGTTAAAAGTCAAGATATCATTAAATTGCCAGAAATTTTTAAAAACATGAATGATTTCAAGTTGCTTTGGATGCAAACGACAAAATGTGGCGTTCACTGACAAACAGACGGTAATATGAAATGACAGCTGACTTTATAAGTATGATTACAGATCATGGCATAATAGTCACAGGAAGCAATGCTGAATAAAAATTTCTATTCCCAATTTAAATCATTGCAATCCTAATTTAAGGATTTTCAACAACATCCCAGGTGTTGGAGATTTAA
>JAUZNJ010034306.1:0-12762 GCA_034780135.1 Jordanella pulchra | reverse complement strand
ACGTCACTATGACGTCACCGCGACTAGTCGACATCGACTCGACTATTATCATGATGTAGTCGACCTTAAAAAATATTATAAGCATAGGCTTTGACAACGGATGAATGAAAGCTAATCACATCGGAGGATATTGGATCATACCATTTTGGGAGAAATAAAAAGGAGGGAAGGCGCCACATCTCAGGAGGAGTTTTCTTCTGTTTCTCTTATTGTTTTGTTTGAGAAATTTGTTTTCATGTTGAAAAGTCAAACGTTTGAATAAAATATTACAAAAACTAAGAATACCTCTTTTGTAAAAGAACAAATACATTAAAGAAGGCAAGTAAGAGGCTTTTCATAAAAACACTAAATGCAGAATGATTTATTTACATACAAAACCTTCATATTAGCCATAAGTTAAAACAAGAGTTCATAGAAAACAGAGTCATTTGAAGGATGAAAGAGCCAAACTTCCCATCACTACGACGCGCTAGCTGCAACTCCCTCGTCTCTTCTGTGAGGTAGCAAACTCGTTTGAAGTTCATTAGCGCCACCTACAGGGCTGGAGGGACAAAGTCAGTGTTGCTCTAACAACACCAACAAGAGTGCTTTTAGTTGTTCAGCCCTGTATTTAGACTTGTAATTATTTTCACCTAATCAGGACGAAAATAAAGCTTAAATGAATTGATTCAATTTTTAATAAGTAATTGAATCAACTTGATCCAACTTCAGTTTTATAAGTTGAAAAAAAAATAAGTTAACCAAACTTTATTTAGATACTTATTACCAACTGCAGTTATTTGTTTAAGTTGGAGCTGCACCTTCTATTTAGAGTGCGGCTAAAATGTATTGAATGATTAATAAAAATGATGTGCTATGATGAAAAGCTCCTCTTTTTTAATCCCAACATAGGAAGTGTTTTCTCAGCAGAATCACAGATTGTTTAGGTGGAATAAGTGTGCAAATAATTGAAAAACTAAATATCCAAACACAATTTGACAATATTTGAAGGCTGTTTGTGGATTTCTTCCTGAATGTACAAATAAAAAAAAAAACTAAAAATCTTAAATTAGCAATAACAAAATATACAAACAACACTTGTATTTATTATTAATACCATGTTAACTTAGTACAGTATCCAGAAACAGAGTTTGAGTATCACCACTTTTCAGATCATCAATACTTTTGACAACCGTACACTCACCTAAACCTTGAAATGATTCAATAGCTTTTTTACTTCTTCTAATTTGACCATTTAGCTTCCCGCCATCACCTAAATGTATAACTCCCTCCACGGATTCTCAACCAGGTTCAGGTCGAGGCTCTGAAATGTTCCCGTTATATTGAGTTTGAAGAATCATGTTGGGAACGTTGACAGATGAGCTTAAAGGATTGAAGCTCCGATGTGAAAATAAGGCTTATGTTATATTGCTCTTATGGCTGACAACCAGCATTTACTAATATTATATATATCTTAGGACATATAGTCTTTCTTAGTCTTTCTAGACCAAGAAAAAAAGAAGATCACCCAACTGACATCACTTCTGCATCAGGGAAACATCCCATAACAGTGTGCTGCAGAGTAATCAATGTAACATGCTCAAACAAACAGCACACATCTGTACAATGATGGAAATAAACAGCCTATTAATATCAGCCCAGGTCCACTTATGAGGACAATACTGATAAAGGTTAAAAGAAATGGGTGAAATTGGCTGATAGAGATTAAATGTCAATATACTGAACATCTATTCTTTAAAGCTCAATCTGAAAATGTGGCCTAACTTTACCTCCTAACCCCCCCGCCACCCAAAGCCTTCACAGATTACACTAACCAAGATTTTTTTACAGTTTAAGTGACCTATAAATGCAATAATTTTCAGTTCAGTGGACTTTATTTAAGGGTAAAGATGGATAATATAAAAGCATAGTACGCTTGTGATGATCTATGACCAAAATGCATTTCTGCGAATACTTCCAAAAGTCGCTTTGCCTTCACACAGCCAACAGTAACAATGTCTCAACACTGTAGCATGATGGGTGAACTGAAACTTGGAAATGCAGATTAAGTTTATTCTTAACTGGCAATTTAAAAGCTTTAACTTTTTGTGGTCCACAGAAGGAATAAACCCTTTTGAAGACAGAAATAGATTGTGTGGAGTAGATTTGCAACAGAGAGAGACAATAAAAAAGGTCTGAAATGAGGGAGTTACTCCCCAGGCTGGGACGGGTACATGTGCCAGTTTCCAGCTTTAATCCACAACAGAGGTCCCCTTCCAAGCTGTGGTGACGACATGCTGACGGAGGGACACACCTCGTTCTCTGAGACTCTTCCAGAGATCATTATAGAGTCACGTGACAACCTCTAGAACAGGATTGAGCTTTAGCTACAGAAAAATGAAGGACATTGATGTGATCTAAGAATTGATGCTGCTATCCGTGCACACTGGGGCACTTCAGCTTTTTTTTTTTTTTTTGTCATTAAAATTAATTTCATGTAAAAGAGCAGTTTGTCTGATGTCATTTACTGATGATAAAGTGCCAACAAAACTTGTGAGCAATCGTTTCCTTACAACCCTGCAGCTCCGGTTAAACATGCAGAAAACACAATGTGTTGACTAAACAGATTCCAGGGTTCCCACTTTTTATGTAAAAACACCTTTCACTTCCCAACCTGCAGTTTACAGAGCAATTCATCATTTTTAGCTTCATCATTTTAAAACAGGTATCACTACTGTAGCCTTACAACTCTAACAAATTACAGACAGAACGTTTGCATATACCTTCTAGAGCCTCGACATATTTTCCTTTCCCCAGAACCAGGTAAGAAAAACACTAAAAGTATTCATTTAATCCTATGGCTTTTAAGCCTTCACTGTAGGGGTGCACCGAATGCAGGTTTCAGGCCGATCACAGATTCCCGATGTTTAAAAAGCCTGACATGTCAATTCCGATTTTGATTGATAGATTTTTTTTTTAAACAACCAACACTTTGTTATAAGATCACAAAAACTCTTATCTTAATGAAAGCAATTAATCAGTATCCCTGAAATGATAAACACTACTGAAATCACTGCTCTCAAATATAAATGAAAGTTTAGAGCATTGATTCTCAGACCTTTGCAGAGGCAGATAAGATCTGTGGAAAAGATCGGTTTCACATTTAAGTATCGGCCAATAACCAAACACCCAAAATCAAGGAAATTGAGTGCGATAAATCAGGCAGGTTGATCAATTCTACTTCATTGTAACCCGGATATTTAAGTGTATGTTTCATTTCATACAGCAGACAGAACAAAAATACATAAAAGTTCATTTTTTTTTGCAGTTTACAGTAAAGTGGAATATCTTAACCCTCTAAAAACTGGAGTTGTCGCTGGCGACAGAAAATGACAGACCTTCTTTGACTCACCGTAACTTTTCAACCGTTTGTGCTATCGTCGTAATTCCAACGGATTTTAAAAGCTTGGAATCACAGCTTTGCATTGATATATGGCTACATTACAGTCGTCCCAACGGTTACGGTGCTGTGCAGAGTTTTTGTAGCGGGGATAAAGAGCAGATTGGGAGTGAACCAATGGATGATCAACAGTGTTTTAGCAGTAATTTGGCAGTGTGTTGTACAGTTGGTGTCGGTTTGGAGAAAAAAAACAGCAAAAAAAAAAAAAAAGACTGAGAGCAGCCAGAGAAGCAAGCAGTGCTCCCTCTGCAAAAGGAGCAGCCCTTGGATGTGTGAGGAGTGTGGAGTAGGTTTCTGCCTACAATGGACAGAAGCTGCTTTGAACAGCAAGGTGGATAAAAACGCCTGATTATTACTGGACTTTATCAAGCTGTAGGAATTAAATAAAATGATTCAGGCAGAAAACAAACGGTCATTTTAACATTTTTGGACCTGTTCATATTTGGTGTTTATAAAGAGAGGACAGTTTTTTTTATTTTTTTGGGGGGGGTTATTTTACACAATGCAAGTATTTATAACATGTGAAAATATCTGTTTCTTTGGAGATGCTAAAAGTTATACTTCTTCTAAAAAAGTGGTAGAATATTTCATTCATTTTTTTTGACAGATTTATTCATAAATAAAGAGAAAAGGTACCAAGCGCACTGTTACTATTACAGGTGTTAAAGGGTTAAGAGATTAATTGTGAATAAACTCAAGCCGTCTCAATGAGAAGACTGGAAGAAAAACACTGCAGTCTTTAAATGCTTAAATATTCCCTCATTTTAATATCTCCAGTTATCTCATCTGCTCAGTAATCCCCAAAATGTAACTGTATCAGTGCCATGCCTCTCATCAGCTCCAATAAGTCACAGTCTAAATATTATTCTTAAAGCCAAGCGAACACAGAGCAGTACGGATACATCTGCTCCATTCCTCATCTTCATGACTTCCTCCTGCTCTCCTCGTCTACAGATTGGAGAAAGATGAACTTTTTTTATCCCTACCCAGCAGACAAATGAAGGGAAGCGTACTCTACTGTGAAAACAGTGCATTCGTCACAGAACAGCACGAAGCGTCAGAGTCAGGAAAGGGTTTTAGTTTTGTTTTTGTTTCTTTTTTCTTACCTTATGGAGTCATTTAGGAAGAATCATTGTCGCAGGAAAAGGGTTGAAGGAAGAGGACATGGGAAGAAAAAAAAAATTAAATGTTAAAATATGTTTGTAAATGTTCAAAAGAAGAGAAATCATTTCTGGTTTCAAGACCTTCAAATCACGAATAATCCGTTTGATACTAAAGCTTCTGACAAACAGCATTTTAGAGGTGATTTTTCAAGAGATTAAAATACTAAAAAGTATTGCATGAATGAGGGGCTAGCAAATATGCAGATACATGAAAAAAAAAAAAAAGAGTAGAGCTAAAAAACTGCAAGGAAGTATAGACAGAGAGGATGAAAACATTTTCTTTTTAGAGTCTTTATTGGAAAAATAATCTCATTACAAGATTTAAGAAAAATATTCACATCCTAATAACTACTGTTCTTAAAGAAAAGTCGGAATCAGCATAAATCAGTACTGGGAGGACAAAGTTTTACATGAAATCAAAAACTGTAAACTGAGAACCACTGCATGCATCTTCTACTAATGCTAACAAAAGTGATCAAAGAGAACATCCTCCAGGAAACGGGTGAGGTGATGATAAAGAGGCTGAACATCGAGAGGATGTTTCTCGAGTTTAAATCTTAGAGCTGAACGGCTCATTTTCCAAAAAAAAAAAAAAAAGAATAACGATCAGGAAGCAGCAAAACTACAAACTAATGTTCTCTGCATGAGAAAATCTAACCCAGAAAAACACCCCATGGTTTCAGCACAAAGCAAGATTACGGCATCGAATCACATCAAGTCTCGACACGCCTGTAGAATCACACTTGGAAATGGGGGTCATGGCAAAAAAGCATTATTTAATTGAAGTAGTAAAAAGGCTCAGCTGAGTCCCAAACACAATCAACTTGGGCAGGAAGTAGATCCAAAGGTAAGAATTTAGCAATCTGAAGCTGCTGGAGCTTAGAGTTGTTATAACTTTAAACATTATAGCCAACCGTGTTCAATATTATAGAATAGATCTCCAGGAGCTGTATGCACTGACAGACTTAGGATGATATTACTGTTGACAAAACCAAAGCTTGGATGCAATCTATGAACCTAAAGTTGCCTAATTTGCATTTCTAATTCACTTAGAACAGGACACTGGTATTAGCAGTCTAATTATATTGGTTTATATTTAGGCAACTGATCAAGTTCCTTTCCACTAATAATAAACAGTTTTTTCCTAAATTGTTAACCACTAAACCAGCTGGTCGACCAGCACTGCTCCAGCTTGATTGTTAGAAACGCTTTCAGTGCAGAACAAATAGCCAACCTGCTAACTAGTTAAAAACTCTATAAAGAGGTTTCTAACATGTCTGCTGTGAAATCTTGTCTAAATATTACAAAAATTCTGCTATGTGCTACAATTATCAATGAATTATAAATGCAAACACAGGTTTTTCAATGTTAATTAACTTAGATTTTACTGTAGAGATGAGAAAAACAACCAAAAAAATAAATAAATGCTTCTTTGAACGGGAAAAGACAAACAAAAAGATCCAGGAGACATTCAGAGAATAAACCAAAGAAGGGAAGAAATGGTTGGATGATGAGCCAGAAAAGACTGGAATAAGTGTCCTCGAGGCGCACAAGCTCTCTCAGACCATAGAATTCATTTCTAACAAATTGAATATGTGTTGTGAACTACTTTAATAGTAAGGTTAGGATAAAACAAGAACATGCAGCCAACAGGAGCTCTTGTGTTTGCAGGGTGTGTTTGGACCTGGCAAAGTACAAGAAACTTGACCTTTAAATGATGGAAATGAAAAAAAAAAACAAAAGGAATGGACTCCTTTAAAATTTTCTACTTTAAAATAACTAAAGTCTAACATAGAGCCGCTCAAGCAGAACCATTGGCCTTTGTCTTCTGTCGCCCAAGCACAAGGTGGTAGAAATTAGTTGGCTATTTGTATGCAAATTACTGTCAATCAGTGACAGTGAAGTGAAAGGAGTGAAGGCAGTGAGGTGTGGCTAACCCCTGATCCACCAGAGAACTTTTTTTTTTATTTTTCTCTATGAAGCAGACAGCTGTGTGAGTGATGTGCACCCCTGCATAAAAACAGAGGTCAGAAGAAAAATGGCCCAAAATGACTAAAGTTACTTTAACCTTACACATAAGTCAGCCTGAAGTTTTTTGACCTTTATATCCAGATTTCTATTTGGGAATTGTTAAAAGAAATAAGTTCAGCATTTCTACAAATCTTCCTGCAATGATCGGTGATTAATTATTTTTATTAGAAGCCGAGTCGGTGTCACACTTCATGTGTGTCTGAGAGCAGACTGGCAGACTAAAACTTTACAAAGTGTTTTTCTTAGTCAGGAAATCTTAATATGAAGGCATTTTATTTTAATCTTTCTTTTCTGCTTTTTGTTCTTACTATCAAATATGTTTGGAAATCCTATTCTTCTCTAGGAGTAAGTTTATTTTAGTCTGTGATATTCTTTTTAAAAGGGATTTTTTTTTTATGCCTTTTAATTTTCTCATTTCTATTGGAATGTTGCATTATGGGAATGCCAGCGCCCCCTTGGTGTAAACTCTGTAAACACCAAGAGAAATAATAATTTTACACATTTACTGGTTACTGAAATCATCAACTTTGACATTAAATTAGTTTATTAAATTAGCTCAACCCTAGATTGAATCATACTACAGTGATTATGAAATTGTGAGTTATAAAATTAATGTTTACTTTCTTGAATTTGGAAAGGTACCACTTTTAATAGGTTAAATAAAACAACAGCAACAACAAAAACACTTTCGAGGTTTTAAACCCCTTTTGTTTTACCGTTGACCATTTTATTATAAATATGGGCTAAAACATTTCAAACTCACTCTGTAGCCAAACTTTACTTTCTTTTCCTACACTGTTATAATGTACTTTTATTAAACATGTTTTATTTTATGTCTTTATCATGCAAAGCAATTTGAGTTGCCAAATCTACTTTAAGAATACTATAGATCACCACTGCAGCATTTAATTATAGAAATACAGCAGTTCAAGACCATACAAAAGCATCTAGAGTTACTTAAAGGAAGGTGTGCTTTACTGGGAAAAAAACAAAGTGTAATTTGTTTTCAAGAAAATGCAAAACAACCCTCTACAGCAGGCATGTCCAAAGTCAGTCCTCAAGGGCCGCTGTCCTACAGGTTTTTACTGTTTCTCAGCTACAGCACAGCTAATTCTGATGACTGCTGTTCAGCAGAAGCCTGTTAATCAGCTATCAATGGAAATCAGCTGTGCTGAAGCAGGGAAACCTCTAAAACCTGCAGGACAGTGGCCCTCCAGGACAGACTTTGCTGTACAGTAATGATAACCCAGAGCACACAGACCCACAAAATCTGTTCTAAACATACTATTAAGCCAAACACACTGTAGATCGAGTCTATTCTAGTGCTGCCTATTCTTCAAGGGCGTCTCCCAAACCTGGACATCAACCTAATCAGAGGTGGACATCAAGGTTCAGAAAGACCTGAAGGGGGAAAACTAAGAGCAGAACAGAATACAGGATGCTTCTTTCTGTTGTAATCCCCTTATATGTGAAGGAGATACATTTGCATGCAAGAGTTCATGGATTTGTCCTGTGTCACACATTTGTGCATGCAGGCGCAGTAAAGCATGCTTTCCAGATGAGCAACAAGAAAGGCTCCCAGAGGAAACAGAACAAAGATGGAGCGGCTGAAAGACCACATTACAGCTGCTCGTCTTCAGGGCCCATCCGCCCCAGGCACAGCTCCCATAACACCCCTTACCCCTGCCTGCACCCTGTACTGATTCCTGCCTGCAACAGACTGGAGGAAACGCTGCTGAGCTAGCTCAAATGAACGCATCGCCGACCTCCAAATCTGAGCTGAAACACAAACAATGTCTCAAACATATACCTCAAAAAAAAGAAAACATAAATATGTTCCACCCTTTAGAGGAATCTTTTTGTCATCAGGAAATGGGGATTTTCTAAGTAACATTATGGGGTGTTCTTTGAAAAGTCACAAGAGATCAATGAGCAGAAAGGAACAACTATCTGCCTCAAAAAGTTTGAACAGCAGAGAAGCCTGGATATGAGAAAAACAAACCCCGATATCTGGATCCTAAGTGGAAGCTGAAACCTTGTGGATAGATAAGACTTTACTGCAGCACTAGTTGGGCAGGGTTACTGAATGAAAGCATGTGGCCCTGGCGACCCCTCCTCACCCCCTGAACCTACAAATTCCTAAAAAGCCACAGAGCTGGGAGTGCTGAAGACACAGCTGTGCTTTTAGAAAGGATGGAGAGGGCGGTGGTTGGGTGGGAGAAGGCAGCACATCTGATAAAATGACCTAGGAGATTTTTTAAAAAGCCCGACAAAAACATGATTATCAACGAACGTAAAAGATCCACAGTGGGATGAGCCTGTTTACATGTCGGACTTGGTTCAGAGAATCCTCCACAGTGGTTGTTCACAGAGATATTTTCATTTTGGTTCAACAAAGAATGATCTGAAACACGCCTTCTTGCTATTGTTAAAAACCAAGTTCAACTTGTTTCCTATGTTTAAACAAAAGGTTGCCGTCTACTCTATTGATGACGTAGAAAGGAACCTCTGCTAAAATAAAACAAATCCTAATTTTACCTTCTGGGAGTGAAGTGATGAAAAAGTTACAGAAAATAACCCAAGTGCTCCAACAAAGGAAATGGTCATAGATTCTCTGCTGTTCCATCTCTCCATCTCTAGATGTGAGTTAAAGTTAACATTTCAGCCCCAGTTCAGTTCCTGAGCTCTAAAACATGACGGCATTGATCAGTCGAGCTTGAAAAGCTTATCAGCTTCTGAACAGCAAAGAAAAAGAAAGACCACTTCTATGAGCTTATGGTACCAAACCTACTTTCCAAAGCTGTTTAAATGTCCTGGTTTACCCTTTGAAGTACCATAGATCTCCTCCGACCACACACTGCTGCACACTGCCAGTCAGTTGGCTAAAGGTTAGTAAAGGTCTAACATGCTACCAGCAAGGGAAAAGCTGTCTACTAACGGCATGTCGACTCCAAACTACCCCAGCAGGTAACCACCCCTAAAAATGAAAACTGGCTATCTGATATCAGTCAGACCTGCGTTTTTTTTCTATAAAAAGTAAAAGTGTAACAACAGATGCAAAGATTTTTCTTCCTGACTGATGTGGGTTCTGATGGCAAATTTCTCAAGCATCTCCCAATGTATAAGGAGTATCAGCTTTAAATAAATGTTTTTGTGAGAAAACCAATAATAATAATTACCAAAAATGATTTAGACTCTTGTGGATAATCTAGTTAAAAAAACGTACGCATAGTACAAGCTGCAGGTAGTAAAATATGCAGCCGAAAATGTTGATCGAGCAGCAGAAAGAAAGTTTGGAGTTACCGAAAAACTTGTAACGGACTGGTGAAAAGTGGAGGTTACTCTTAGTGACATGAAGAAAACAAAAAAAGTAGAAGAGGAGCATTGCATCTTCTATGGGACATTTCTGTTCTTTGTGTTGGATTTTATCAAATAAATTTCCCCCAAAAATGCGACATATACTCCAGTGCAACTTATATATGTCCCTTTGTAATCTTAGCCCATCTCTTCTGAGGTGAACACTAGACTGTAGTGAAGTCTTAAAATAAACAATAGTGCTGCTGGCTGGGAGTCAGTCTGATGTCAAAACTTAAGTTCAGCCCAAGGCTTCATTCAGCTCTGCATGATAACAGTGTCTTCTGTGACATTTGAAACAGTTGGCCCAGTGGCAGAGAACAGAAACAGGAGCTTTAAACAGAGTTCCTAAAACTGCTGACATTTTGCTAATTATTCAAATGCAATCCATCTCTCCATGAGCTTGTTAACACAGTTATCTCTTGCTTTGGAAACGCTCTCTCTCTATCTCCCTCCCTCTCCAGGGTTCATCACTCTTAATTCCATCTGAATAATTACAACACGACTGTGGGATCAGGTATCGTGATAAACTAAATAGTCACAGCTGCTGTTTGAGTGCAGCACCAAAGTGGTATCGCTCAGACAGCTTTAGATTTTTGGGGTGAGTCAGGGTTTCACATTGTTATACAGAGACACCTGCAAAGACTGTGAGTGTAAAGCACAGCCTGCAGATGTTTGACTGTGCAAAGATAGAACTGGTTTCCATACAGTACTAACCTGCAGTAATGTAGGTTAGATAAGAGTCCACATGCTGGACTTTATCATAAAGATGTCACTTTTCTTCTTTTAACCTATACAATTTGTGTCTAATAATATATATATATTCTTTTACTTTTAATCGGCATTTTTCTTTGCATCAAGACTGGGTTTGAAATTGTTTTTAACGGTGGGAACTCCAATCAAAATCAATCATGGAGATTGGAGACACTGGTTTAAGGAAATATTCTGAAAGTAAAAAACATTATTTATGCTTCTATTTCATTTTCTTTCCACATCTATAAAACTGAGCAGTAACCCTGTAACAGGCTCCTGGTGTAGGAACTTTATACTTCGACATTTCAGAGGTTCTTTCTAGCTGTTATCAGATTATTCCCATTCACATGTTTACATGACTCATTTGTAGCCATTTTATTCCAATTACTTGTGTCCATACAAACGGTTCAATCCAAATATGAACCGATTGAAAGAGAAAAACTGAATTAAATCTTTTGCACAGTGCAGTACACCTTTTTAAATAATGGTTTCAGTTCATCTTCAGCACTTCAAGATAGTCCTCTGCAGCACATCCATCTCAATCTGAAAGTTTACACCTGGGGTCCTACAATAAGTGGACCGCTGGAATCCTCACTTAAACTTCAACCCTATATGAGAAAAACAAAACAATCAAAGACAGCCTGCCCAGGTCTGAGGAAGGTGGATTCATCTGCTGTTACGCTGGGCCATCAGGCTTACAGCAGATTTACAGAAACATGGCTAACAGCATCACAGTGGAGGCTGAGCTCTGCTAAAAAAAAAAACAACAAAAACACAAAACTCACTAATGCCAAAAAATGAACAAACTGAGTTGATCTTTAGCCTTAAAGCAGCCAGCAGTCAGCTGGCTTTAAAGAAGGGAAAGCTTGATATATGTGAGATCTTTTCTTCTAAACAGCCCTTGGATATTTTTTGTCTCCATGAAGTATTCCACCAGCAACATAGCTTGTGGAAAGTTATTCAATAAAGAATATCATTTTCTTGTGCCATATCTGGAATATCAGCCAATTCAAACAGTCTCTAAGCTTCATGCCATTTCTAAACATAAAAATAAAGTGGAGAGTCTGGACCACCTGGCTGGTTGATTAGTATTTACTGCAGCCGTTCACTGCTAGAACAGCCTGTTATTTGGGATTCTGAAAGGAGCCCAAAGAAACAATGTGATCATTCGTAATTAAGGAAACAACAATGTCAAAGACTCTGCTAACGCTCTCCATTAAAGCACGTCTCTCAACAACCCTGTTATAATCTAACTCTTTCATCAAATGAGTCGTCTCATCAAACATATTCCAGGCTTATTGTTCACCAGAACAACAGAGACATTTTTAAACAAACGTTAACGTTGACATGGAGGAACCAACCATGGCAATGATACCAGATGGAGCTTCTATACATGTGAGGATATTTCAATTGTGCCTAATTTAAGTGTGCCCAGGGAAAGCATGAGAAACATATAGGATTATTAAAGCAGGAAACCTGGCCAGCAATGAGAGTCAGTTTTGACTACAGTCAAGAGCGTTTGAATTAGGGCTGCAACTAACTGTCGCTATACTAATTGATTAATCAGTTGATTATTTTTTTGGATTAATAATTGGATAGCAAAAGCTTCCTTAAAGAAGATTTTTTTAACAGAATTTAAACAAGGGGAAACTAAAATTTTTTCCATTCAAGGAGCTCTCTTTAGAGCCTATTGACGGAAGAAAACATTTTTCTTTATCTTAAATGCACAATGTTTATATTATTTTTAATCATTTTGGTATAATTACAGCTGTGTGTGGTTTGTTCTGTCAGCTAAAAGAAGGTTTCAGAGTCTCTATACACCAGTTAATAATTAATAGATTATTAAATTAGTTGACGATTATGTCAGTAACCAATTAATCCCGATGAATGCTAATTACATCGTCTTTGTTCTCTTTTTCATGTTATTTGGACCTTGATTCTGTAATAAAATCTATCTATCTATCTATCTATCTATCTATCAATCTATCTATCTATCTATCTATCTATCTATCTATCTATCTA
>JAUZNJ010034305.1:0-12762 GCA_034780135.1 Jordanella pulchra | reverse complement strand
ATATCCAAAGAAAATATGTATTTTTTATAAGAAAGTTATTAATATTAGGGGGGTATACATTAGCTGAATCATTGGTTCTAAGGATTAAAGGGAGGGGTCATGTTTTTTGAATTTCAGCTTGATTTTTGTATTCCATCTTTACCCCAGTGAAGAACTAAAATGATGACGTCTTTGATATAATGATTTACGTACAATTATTTCACTTTACAGAGCAATCCTAAATTGCAGGTTTGCTGTTGTTCCCCACAGTTCTTCAGTGTGTAATGGTAGGAAGGTCTTTAGTTAATGACCTCATCTCATCTCAAAGCAGCCCCAACTTTCTTTGTGAGGCAAAGATGTTGTCTACATACTTATAAAGACCAGACTTAAAATTTTCTCTTTACATAATGGTCAACGTTACCCTGGCTTAAAGTATCTGTACTGACTAGTTAAAGTCAGAGGTGGACCATGTACTCAAAAAAAGAGAAAGCAGTTTCTGAAATAATGAATGACAAATGTTTGTTTTATTTTTATTGGGGTTTTTTTTAGGATTTTTTTTGTAGAGACAAAATTACACGACTTTCAAGTATGGTTAAAAAATACATTGTACCGGGATGCTATGATGCTATTGATTAAAATTTTGTGTTACAGCTTTTGCGTAACACAGATTGTAATTTCTATCTGAAAAAAAAAAAAAAATATGGCCAAAGCACCACAACACAGGCTCCACCAAGCCGCATGCCGTTCTCAATGTGATTCACTGAAGTCTAAAAACTTGGCTTTTCGATCCTCTCCAGAATTAAGGGTGGCACATTTTGTTTCTTTTAAATGCTTAAATATCTTATCATTGGATTATAAATTCTGGCTGATTAACATCCATCCATCCTTATACCTGCTTGTCCATCGGGTCATGTCTCTAATAGTCTCGGGGCAAAAGGCAGGATACAACCTGCATAGATTGCTGGTCCAATGTACTCTATGATGTTTTTGGACAGATTTTATTTTTTTTGGTAAACTGTATTTATTAAGTATTGAGGGGGCTAAAGATAGATAGAGCTCCAGACCTATCTTTTCAGTATTCTCCTGAAGAGCTTAACCCCCTGAGGTGCAGCGTGTTGTGGTTGAAAATACTGTGGAAAGTTCAGAACCTTCTTCTCAAATACATCCACCTGCCAAACTCATATTCTCAGATTCCATTTTCTGGCAGAGTACCCTACCAAAACCTTGAGATTATGACACTTGGAGAAGAAATATTGATTGCCAACTTTATTAAAGAAGTAAAAAAATTTGGATAAAGCTTTGGAAAAAGATAATCCAGATCCTGAAAAATAGTTAAAATGAAAATTGTTTGCTTTGAGGGACAAACGGGAACAGGCGAATTCCAAAGTCCCACAAATCAACCCAGAAGCAAGCCGACATTCTATTCTGTGTCACAGAGTGACACAGAATAGAATGTTACTTAAAGGGCTAGTTGGAAAAACACACTGCTAATGTTTAAGTTATTGTGCTTGAGTGTAATACATTATTAGATGGTTTGCAGGTAACTACCATGTCTCAGTCCTTCATCCTTTTGCTGACTTATTGGAGGTCGAGGGGGCCAATGGACAGTCAGTGTTATTCTCGGGGTTTGCATCCAGCTTTCCTGAAACAGCAATTTCCAATTTCCATTGTTCACTTTTTTCAAATTTGCTTACAAAAGTGCATTTAATAACACATACTTTAGTCGATCGCTTATTGCTATTTCCTCAGCTCCTATGATGTGTAAATACCTTGAAGTAAGTTACACACGACAGTAACAAACAATTGGGAGCATTTCCGTGGCACAAGTAAAATGTAGTTCGAATGAATAAATTAAACCTTAATTTTAAAAACTGCTTATTGTTTATGTTATTATTGACTCAGGTAATTTTTATCTGATATTAACATGGTTTATCTGAAATGTTTAAAAGTGACAAAAGCAAAAATTAAAGAAATCTAAAATGGGACAATTTCATATTGTACTGCAGCTTTTGTGTCTATACAATGCCGACTGATTATTACCAAAAATATACCTCTTTAGATGACAGTAGCTGTTTTTAGGAATCCTGCTTGGAGACTTAATATTGATTTTTCTTCTCGTAAAACATGCCACCCCTCCAGCCAAGTAAAATACAGCTTCAATCTAATTGGCGAACTGCAACCCTGGAAGAATAATTACAATAAACTGGTCTGATCTGTTCACACTTCTGACAAAGTACCTTTGATCATGTGGGGATAATGTCACAGAGAGATTCTGGAAATGAAGAATGGTAAAAACGGTAACAATAGATAATTCAAACAATGGCTAGGAGTTTCATTTGCACAGAAGCCTAAATTTCTCGAATATAAATCATATGCGTTTCTAAGTACATTTCTTACATATTCCTAGACTTAGATCAATGGTTTAATATTTCAAGCGGGTGCTTTATTTGAACTTATAGATTATTTTTAGTATCAAGATAAAAATTTGACATGTGCCTCTTAAGATAACAAATCATGTTTGCTATATAACTCAATATACCAGCAGAACGTAGGGAGTATTCAGGGGGGAAAAAAAGCATCATTAATAAAATTAAATGGCTCCCTGTACCTCAGGGGATAGACTTTATAATCCTTGTGTCTATAAATCACTGAATGGATCAGCACCTCTATACATAACTGATTTTTTTGTCAGTGGATCGGCCTCCCAAACAACTCAGGTTTTCTAGTTCAAGCCTATTTTGTACACCCAGAACTAGAACCAAACATGAAGAAGCAGCATTTAGTTCCTGTAGAGACTGTACAAGTGCTAAAAGCCTGAGTATTTTTAATTCAAAGTTAAAAACATATTTGATAGAGCTGCCTTTGATTGTTGAAGTTAAACTGTTAACTGTGGTATCATTTGTTTAAGGTTGCAGCCAACCTGTTTTATTTGCTTTAGTACCTGCTTTTATCATGTTTTTATATTTACTTTGTTTCATTCTGCTTTTATTTGCTTCTATTTTATTATTTAATTTATGTGAAGCAATTGTCCTTGTACTGAATTGTGCTAAACAAATAAACCTGCCTAACCTTGCAAATAGAGCATTGCTTTACAGTTTCAGCATCAGAATTGGAATAAACTATATTGGCTAAGTAAGGGAGTATCCAGGAAAACAAGGATTTTTTTCCCTAGCTATATTTTTGCAGTCCAAGTTGTAGTTTTTCCTAAAAAAAAAGTTAAAGGGAGTTTTTTCATTCTCCTCTCGCTCTTTGCAGACTTTGGCTCAAACATATCCCCAAAATGGAAAATTGATCTGTTGTCAACATTTTTAATAGACTTTTGGGAATAAAAAGTTTCCATGCCGCCAGATTATTGTATCTCGGCTATCAAGTTACAGTACAAATAAAAACCAAACGGAGTGAAGTGGAATGCTCCACAACCCGGAGGAGGGTGGGGTGTGAAATGCCTCCTTTGGATTCAAATAGATCACAGGAAAAGGAGTTCCTTAGAGAGGCATGTTCAAAAATCACAAAAAATATTTTTGTAGAGCTACATTAATTAGTTTGAGCTACAGTTCAAACTTACATAGACCACAATTAAATGATTTTAATAGGAAAAAGGAATGACTCAAAATCGTGATCCTTTAACTGATGATGACAAATCAAATATTACTGGAATAGAAGAATGCAAGTAGTTACCAGTGACGATTAATAGTGCGTTCACACCAAATGCGTTCTGGCCGTCCAAAACTTGAAAGCTGGGTCAATTGCCGGTCAAGATATTTTGATGCTCCGTTTGTTCTGTTGGTGCAAGTCTGACTGCAGCTTGGCTTTATTTGCTTTGATGAGGTAGATAAAATAGTTTTAACATGTTTTGAGTGAGAAAGCCCACTTCAAAACCTAATTGGTGTAGTCAGTTTAATAGCACTCTGATCCTACTTATATTCTGTTCTTGCTCAGAGAGGCAGACCCCCTGCATACCCGTGAGTGGCAGTGCTGTGAATCCCCAGCCAAGTTAATGTAGGTATTTATAAACTGTTTCACCACAGTTCAGTAGGAAAATGTTTTAGTGGAGTAATATTTGATCTAAGCTCACTCTCTTTTCCTTGTACATAAGAAATCTATTATCATGGCTTTTTCAGACATTTGGAGTTTCACCTCTTTATATTTATTCTTTTTTTCATATACTGATAGCTCTGCAGAAGCAGTGATCATGAATTGCATGCAGTGTATGTCTCCCAGAAAACTCCTGGATTAGCTTTCTAACTGGTTGACACGTCAAGCTGCAAAAATTCAGATTTCTGAACTTCACTGTGGAATGCTTGGACACTCTGCAGGACCTTTTGACGATGCTTGATGCAGTCCACCATAGACTTTGCATGTATATCAGATGCGATAACACCCAGAATGCATTTGATGTGCATGCATCATAACATTCAGGTGAAGAGTGACTGGGTTCCTGCACCTCTTATGATTCTAGAAGATTGAGATTGTTGAGCTACATCTATGAAAAGGTGCAGTGGCAGATAGAGACTCCTGCAGACAGAGTCCCAGAGACCCTCTGGTGGAGAGACTACAGATCTGAAAAAGACTTCACACCCCTACCGGTTGCCATCTATTGGCCGAGGAGAAGTAGAAGGCATGGAAGCCTCAAAGTCAGTGATGAGAAAGGGATCCAGAATGAAAGAATGAGGCACCCAGGTATGCTCCTCAGGATCGTAACCCTCCCAGTCCAGGCACTGATAACCCCAACCTCGTCAACAGGAGGCCAGGATCCTTTGGACATACCACGCTGGGTACCAATCAGTTTCCCCAGGCACATGGCAGGGGGCTTGGAAGTAGGGCACAAGGTGCTGGAATGGACTGGCTTTACCTGGAAAACATGAAATGTAGGATGAATCCTGAGACTGGGAAGCAGATGACAACGGACAGTGGCACGATGGAAATTAGGCTGTATCCTGAAAGGGCCGATGTATCTGGAGGAAGTTTCTTTGGCAAAGATCTCAGCAGCATTTCATGTGATGAAACCCAAACCTGTTGCTCTGGTTGGTATTCTGGAGCTTTTTTTGCATTTTCCATTCATTTGTAGTCATCAGTATTCTTATTTTGAGTGGCAGTAAGGTTGAGAGCAGTGATTGCATTGGTCCAGGTATTTCTACTACGGTGGAAGTGTTAATTGACAGATGTGACCGAAGTCGCTTTCTGACCAGATGGGAAGAGAGGTGTCAAGTAACCTAGGGAGATTTTAAAATGAGAGTAACCGGTAGTATTATATACTTGAGAATTGTGGGGGCACTCAATTCATGGAAGGTACTGGTTCCCTTTGGATGAATTGGATGTGGTTAGGCAATCGAGAGTGGCTTCTATTTCCATTTTTAGAAGCTCTGTTTGACTGGAGGTGATAACCATAGGTCAAGCTAACCTTAGAACCAAGAGCAAGCTTGGAGCTGAACAGAAATGTTTCCAAACCAGAGACGGGAACTGGGACCATGGTCAGTCTGAACATCTAAGAGATACCATGAAGGTGTAAGACATGTTTCATAAAATGTTTGGCAGTCTGAAGAGCTGAAGGTAACTTTATTAAAGCGATTAAAGGAAAGCAGAAAAAAAGTTTCAAAAATAGTGAGAATTGTGGTCATACCTTGAGATGTAATCCTTTTATGAAGTTAGAGGCGATATGGAACCAGAGCTGTTTAGGTATTGTGTGAGCTTGAAGTAATCCAGCTGGAGAGTGATGTGCAAACTGGAACCATCACAAACCAGGGTGACCATGAATCTAGAAGTATGGACCAAATAAAATGGCTAGAAAGACAAGGGCATCTGGTTTAATATTCTTGGATCTGGGATGGTATGAGATGACAGATTGAACAGGGAAATCAAAAGGAACCATTGGGATTATATGGGTTCAAGTATTTGTCTGATTGTAAGTAGGACAGATCCTTGCGGTCAGTCTAAACTAGCACAAGATTTATAGCAACTTCCAATCAGGCAGAATAAGGTGCATGGATGAAGTTTATGGGAATGTGACTAGTGTGAAAGGACATTACCATATCTGATGCATGTACTTCCAAGACTTTTTGGGAGTCTTGCTGTAGTAAAATGGGTGCTTTAGAGAGCATCTTCTGCTGAAAAGCTTGTTTGTCTACCAGTGTCCACATGAATGGCATCTTTGTTAATGTAAGTTTGGTAAGAGATGACTGTATTTACAAATTAATCTTGTGTAAACGTTTGCAGAATCCAGAATGACTGCTTTGATTTTGATGGGATCTACATGTACCTGTCTTCCCATGAAGATGTGGCCCAGGAGGGTGACAGAGGACTATGTTCAAATGCTAATGTTTGACCTCTCTGCCTGATTACAAAAAAAATGAAATTAGATGTTATGACCCAATAGTTACCCAGTAGTTGAACATGTCATGAAGTGGTTGTTTTGGATGGTGGTGAGGCAGAGGCTGGAACCAGGAAGTGGTGAGTATTGATGATTTTAATGAAGATCAAGTCCAAATTACAGCAACAGAAAGTTATCCTCAGACCAGGCAGCACGGCTAAACAGAAACTAGGGTTTAACACCGGTAGCGCTGGACATACGTTAGGCGAGAGAGCAACGAGGAGAAACCAGACGAGGGCTGACAATCTCAGAACATCAATGACGAACTCAGACGATCACAGACGAGGACCCGACCAAGAACAAGAGACACAGGAGAGATTATATACATAGTGGGGCAATCAGGGAAACAAGACACACTTGGGAGCAATTAGGGGAAGACAGGACGACACAGGGAGCACAGAGACAACAGGAAGCTTCAAAAATACTACAAAGAAACACGGATCATGACAGTACAGTCACTTTGCCAAGTACTTTTTTATTCTTACTTAAGTAATTTATTGAGCTGTGCACAAGTAGCCTCTCAAAAATGTAAAGTCTTAAGACATAATTACTGAGACACCAATTGTTTTATTAAGGCTGTTTAAGAGAGAGAGGGTAATTTTATTAAAATAAATGATTAACCTAAAATCTCTTCTGGTGCCCCCTGAAAGGCAGTAATAATTGCAATAAACACTTTTCAAAATGTATTTATTATGAAAGAAAAAGGGAATAACAACTAAATTGGAACCTGAAACTAAATTAGAACCTGATAAAACATAACGTATGTAACATCTCAAAGAAATTCTAGTGAATTACTTAAGGAACATAAGATTGAAACTTAATATAACACTAGAAGAAAGATTAAAGTTCCAAATGTAAATATCAAAACTTTTTGATCCTTGCAATGAATCTTTCTACCTTTGTGCAAAGTTGTTGGAAAGAAACTAAGAAAAGGTGACAATTTTAGCATTAACTGAGAGTAATAATAATTGTGGTTTAAAGAATGTGAAAGTTTGTCCTGCAACCAGAGGGTTGCCAGTTCAAGGCCCAGCTCGTTCACATGTTTTGTTCTTGGGCAAGATAATTCATCTGCATTGTCTATTTATAGTGGTCAGAGGACCCAGTGGTACATGTGTGAAGCAGCCTTGCTTCTCTTAATGTTCCCCCAGGGCAGCTGTGGCTACAATCTAGGTTGCTATCATCAGTGTGGAGATACAATTGTAGATGGATGAATAACTGGATGTAATGTAAAGCAATTTGGACTTCCCTGACTTGAAAAGGCGCCATAATGTACAGGGCATTTACCACTACAATTTATGGATGGCCATAAAGTAATATATGACATTTCTTAAAATTCTTATAATATATCCTAAATAATATCCCAACAATTACGACATAATGTAAGTTTTTCAACTCTGTTTATTTTCTTAAAATATTTGACAAGAAAACCTTTAGTTGCCTTCATTTGAACCAAATGAAGCAGATAAAGTATGCCTAATGGCAGAGCTCCAGGGTAAGACGGCTTCCTTGCGGAGTTATACAAAGTATAGTGGCAGTCCTGGCCCATAATTTCCAAGTTGCAGGCATTCTGAAAACATTAATGCTCTCGAAAAAGGAATTTGCAAATGCAAATCAAATATTTAAGCCATGTAGAGATCCCAACTTCAAATGCAGCTACTGCCCAATAGCAATTTGAATAGATATCCTAAAGTCATTGGTAAGACATTAGCCTCCATGCTTGAAGAGATAATCCCTTATATACATCTTTGCCTTTCTGGACTTTATAAGATTTGGTATGCTATAAATAACACAAAAATGGTCATCAATCCAATGGACTATTGCAACATCTAGAATAAAGACTATTTTAAACAAATGAGGGAAAGACATTTTGAGGGGACAATTGGAAAGATATATTTTCTACCTTTATAAATTTGTAATTGGATATCTCTTTTGTCATTGATCAGACTATTCCATGAATCAAATGATTAAATACCTTCCTTACTGCAAAAACAACTGACTGCATTTCTCAGACCTTGAAAGAAGCACCAGACAGGGTCCACTCTCCTCCTTCGTTGGATGTAAAACTTCCTGGGTGTAAAGTAAGCCTCATAAAGTTACCTAAAATCACAGATTTCACTCAGCTTTCGTTGGAGGCAGGTTCCAAAAGACCCAAAGACAAGGGAGAAAATATAAAGATTAGCAACTGGTAGGCAGAAATGCTGTTGAATGCTGGATTCTTAAGAGTCCTGTCCAACATGGAAAGTTTCCTTCACAAAGGGATAAGAATGATATTCTATCTCAGTTATGTTTGTCAATAATAGAATAAAGGCAAAAAGGTTCAGGCCTATATTTGCTCTGTAATATGAACAAGCTGAGTGTTTCCAAAATATTGCATGGCATTTTTATGTATATCCAGTTACCTTATTGCATATCTTATTTGCAGACACTAATAGATGGATACCTGCATGTTAATAACATCTTATTAGAGCTATGTAAGTCGACTAAAATTTTGAATGATAATATGGCTGTTATTTGTAGTACAACAAAAAAAAATTGTGTAAATATCTGGTAGTAAAAAATAATCTAATGGACTGTTAATAGAGAAATAGAATGCCTTCTGTGACTATTGGGAGAGAGACCAAACAAATTTAATCAAATGCCAAGTTCACCCAGGAGCTGCTGTCTTTCAGAAAAATATTCCTCATCCAAGGGCAGTCTGACAGCAGCTATGTCCTTTTAAGCTATTTACATCTTCTTAGCCTTGGGTTTTTAAAAAGCAATATATAAATGCTACTCCTTCAAAGGGCAGCGTAACTTCCAATAGTAAGATCCAAGACAGGTTCAGGAAGCTCTCCCCCCTTGAGAATACAGGCATTTTGATGTAATGGCCTCCCCTGTAGCATTTGTAAAAAGTCAACTTTGATGAAAGACAAACACACTCCAGATTTATTCAGGCCTTGCCTCCAGACACCTTGGGGGGTATCAGTAATATTTTTAATCTCCTACTGTTGCACCTCTTAATTCCAGAGTGTGTTTTAAAATATATCAACTGATGCTAGCATTTCAATTTTGTGCCTAATAATCTTGGCAATGCAGCCAAGCTTGTAATAAACCCCCATGGAAACAGTGGATTTACTTTAGCTGGATTTCTTCAAATACGTACTCAAACTCCGATCAGCAACCTGTAGATGTTGCACTTAGTTAGATACAGATTTTGTACACTGATACTGTGGAAAATCATCTCCCTTTACAAAGGTTTCCATAAAAGAATTTTCTCTCCTGTGAATGATTATCTCTAGGCCCAGGCCTCCATTTAAGTTAATTGAGGTAAGAGGTTCGCTTAACCAATTGTGGACTGCTTATTTTATGTAGTCAAAGGTGCCAAAAACAGGTCTAACAGGGGTTCAGGCAGGCTCAGCGAATCAGAAGGCAAACGTATCAGAATCAGGCAGGCACCAGCTATTGCTCTGAGGCAGGTATATAAAGGCTGTGAAACAGGCGGATCTGATGAGTGGTGATTAGGAGCAGAGCAATGAAGCCAGGTGATTGGAATGATTAGACCAGAACCGGTGAACAGGTTCACGAAATGGGCATCTCAAGCCAGGATTAGCCTTTTTTATTAGCTTATCCAGTTGTCCCCCTTTCACTGTAGAGAAGCTGCTACTCTAACAAAATATACCAAGAAGAAATTAGATGTCACTACAGAGTCAAAAAATATATTCAGGAACAGCCCCCGGATTGCAAAATATCTGTCTACTCTTACCTTTCCTGTGAGGAGCCTAAGTGTTGTTACTCCAGTCCACTTTATTGCTCATGTGAACACCCAGATACTCACTGGAGTCCATTATCTCAATTGCAGCTCCCTGGAGGTTCACCAGCGATGGTGTGGTGGATCTGCACTGTGATATCCACCAACAGCTTCTTGTGTTTTTTACTGCACTGGTGAAGTATTCTTTTTTTTCTTTACATACCATTAATTCACAAGACCTTCACAAGTCTTAAAAACCACATCAGATATTTCTGATTAAGGAGCCTTGCAGTTAACTTTATCCTATGCACCACTGAGTGTTGTTTGTCGTGAATTTAACTTTAATAAGTATTTGTATCTTCAAATAGATGGACATAATTACCTAGCCTAATATACTGCATTCGAAATGTGTTTAAGACAATTTAAATTCACATGATGATGCCCGCATGGCTGATGTTTCCACCATTTCAAATCCATCTCTCTTCTCTGCTTGTTAGTGTTATTAGTGCCCCTTTGGTGTCACTGAACACAGTCTATATTTTCACTGCAATTAACTGCTGCAGGGCAAGTTAGAGGAACTTTAAGGGCTGTCCCCTTTGCAGAGCTGACACTCTAGAGGGCTAGTATGGGAAGTGAGGGAGGAACGGTTATAAGAAAGCAAGAAGAGTAAAGACTGTGGGAGGGGGAAATGGGAATGGAGCATGCCAAACCTTCCCACCCACCACTCATTTCTGTAATCTCTTGGGGAAAGAGTTGTTATGTTGTGAGGAGTACTGACAGCTTCAGCTTGTCTGCCCCTACTGCAAAGAAGCACTGATGAAAGGAAATTTCAAAGAGAAAGTAAAAAGAGTGCTATGAAGTTTTATGTATCTCTCTTTTTTTCTGTTGTTAATAATAATGTTATTGAATTAAAGTGTATTGGTGGAAATGTGCATTTTTAGTAGCAAAATTTAAAAGAATATTTGAATTTAAAGCATGCTTTTCTTGATAAAGTTTCATCCTTTTTTCTTTCTACAAGTTTTAGATGTAATTTTCTTGTTTAAAGTTGGGCTGATTTTAAAAGAAGAACATTTAAAAAAAGTTATCACTATTGCCAAACATAGGGTTTCACCGAACATGTAAAACTGCTCATTCAAATCAAAAAATGTAAAACTACATTGCACTGATTAAAATGATAATATATATATGAAAATATATATATTTTTTATTTCTCATAACATTTGTACCAAATAATATCTCATAAGTTTAAATAAAATTTTAACAAAATAGATTTTTCAAAAGAATGTGAAGTATTTCATATCCTAAAGATGTTTTAATTTTCCAGTGGCCCAAGGGGGTTCTTTTGTAACCTGTCGGTACACTTTCATCAAAGCTAGAGTCAAAAATAAAGCAGCGTTGGATGTTTGTAGTTGGCAACTTGATAAAAAGAGGAGCATTTCAGTCAGCAGCTCAGAGGAAGTTGTTTCTCTTAACACTGCCTACAAGTAGGTTATGATTACTATAGAGGAGTCAGCTTTATGGCTGAGGTCTACTCTGCTCCATCCAGCCCTTTAAAAAATATTTTACCTATCTACCTATTTATTAAGAATTCAATCCTAAAGTAGAACTAGAGTTTAATAGGATAAAAAAGTCTATATTTTTAGAAAAGCTCATGAATTAAAGATTTAGCATTCCTGCTTCAGCTTTGTTAAAGATGCCAATTTTTTTTTGCAAAATTAAGAACTACCATTATAAGTATAAATTAGAGAAAACGTAGAGTTGTTTTATGTTTTTTATTGCTATGGATATGTGTATATAATTATATTTGATCATTTCTAATGCTTATTTTCCTGTGCATGTTGTTCTTATCTGTAGTTTCCTCTTATTTATTTTTTTGGACTGGCAAGACAAGCTAATGTCAACTTAGGTTTTAAAGATCCCTTTAAGAGAAAATGGCTGCATGAGGACAGTTTCCCATTAAGTTCCAGTGCATTTGTGGAAAATAAATAACAAGGCATGTAAAATATAAAACAAAATTTAATTAAGTAAATCCATTGTGAGCTGGATAAATACAAGATAAAACATGAATAAGCTGTATAAGTTGTTGCATTTACACTAAATTTGGGAACTTGACAGATCACAAAGAGGGCAACTGCAATCAAAGTACCTCAAGAATGTCAGGTCAGGCAGATCAACCTAAATACATTAAAACAGATAAGTATAATTGAAATGAACTTATCTTTAGTCAGTGCTAAATGGCAAAGTTATTAGTAATAGAATAACCAAGAATAGCAGGCTAAGACCAGCATTTTCAGACTAATCAAGTTGCTATTAAGATAGGCATTGTGTTTAAGGTGATTTTCCTTCAGGATTCTTTTCATTTCTGTCCACTGTCTCAAATGAAAAAAAAATGATTTTACCAACTTAGAGATATGATCATTGAGTTAAAAATTATTGTGCATATTTTAAATTTGCAACTACAGGCAGCTGTGCTGGAAAAATCCTGCTCACAGAAGAATAAACATCATAAACTCCATCAGTGAATGCATTTCTTAAAGCATCACTTTTGTATCCTTAGGGCAGTAATAATTAAAATTTAGTTCCAGTCACTTAATGTTATTCATATAATGTCTGAAATTGTCATGGTGGGCTTAAGGGCTCTAACCCACATGCAGAACACCACACGGGACAACGGGAAAAAGTTTAACAG
>JAUZNJ010034304.1:0-12762 GCA_034780135.1 Jordanella pulchra | reverse complement strand
CATACATTAGATCTGTTTCTTTACCGTCAATATCTTAAAATTTAAGCTACTTGCAAGAAACTGTTGAAAACAGAGACTGTTGAAAAATCACACTTATAAAAAGAAGACTTACATTTGCAAACTTATATTGCTCACTGACACTCAGGTTTTAATTCTTAGATCTTTGAGGCCACTGTGCTATTGATATGGCCAACAATGGCGTCAGAAGGCTTGTTGGTTCAAGCTACTGATGTTGCTCAGAAAGCCCGTGGCACCTGTGTATGGAAGACATGCTTCTGTAAGTGAGCCCCAAGGCAGCCATGGTTACAATGTAGCTTGCCACATTGTGTGTGAGTATTTCTGCGGATGGCTGTATATAGTGTAAAGCACTTTGCTCAAGTCTCCTGCCTTAAAAAAACAATATAAGTACAGGCCATTTACCCTGCATCCAATAAAAACAATTCAATTTCGACTTTTTTACTTGCATGTAAAATAATGAATGGGAAATGGAAAGAAACTAAAACTTTACATTATTTTTTTTGCCCACCGACAATAAGATATGCAGGTTGCAGCATCATAGTGTTCTTCTACGGGGACATAAGTAGGCTGATCATGCCTGACCTTTAGTCATAAATTCACTCTTTAAACAAATTTTCAAATGAGAACTAATATAGAGAAAGTATAGTCTGTGGATGTGCAAAGTTGGAAATAAACTAAAAGACCTCCAAAAGCGTAGTCACAGTAAAATGTGGGTCCACATAGTACGTGTTGACAGATTTTTCCTTATAACTATTGTTTCCTTTTTTATGCTTTGTTTCTTTTTGATGTTTCTTCATAGTTACGCACAACTTTATATTGTTTTAAAATAAAATAAAGATTTTGGTTGTAGTGTACCGGAAAATGAAAAAGTTCAGTAGGTACTCTTGTATAGTATTTGTTCTTCTTTAAGAGAACCACTTCAGCATGACTTGTATTTATCGCGTGTGTATTTACATACAACACAAAATTACTTTGTACTAGACAAGTGAAAAATCAGTTCTTTTTCTACTCTTTTCATTGATTTTTTTCAGCTTGCAACGTGGCGCCTGAAGTCCTCTAATATTACAAAAATCCCGTCAGGGATTTGTAAGGAAGATCCGATTGGACCGAGCACAGCAAACTGTGAAACGGAGGCTGTGATTGGCTGTACGTAAAGCGGCAGGAACTCACGGGTTGGTTGCATCCTTAGCTGTAGAAAGAGGACAGTACTGCAATCAAACTGTACAAGTAAGGAGCTGGAGGTTTTTTAGGGGAAAATAGGAGCCAGCGCTGGTGGGTTTTTTTAACAGACTTAGCTTCCAACGAAAGAAAGAGCTCTTGTTTGTAGGTGTAGCTAACAAAACAAGCAATAGCGGCTGCTGACGCGTTGCCAACTGATCATACAGGCCTGTTAGTGGTGTGTTTAGAGGGGCTGCTGATTAAAGTCAGCATCAGCCCCAAAGACTGATGGCTTGTATTAGTTTGAGATTGGTGATCGCTGTGCTCTTGAGCGCCTTCGTCGTAAATGGGAAACCCACGCTGAGGAAAGAGAGGGTTCTCCGTGATCCAGAGCAGAACAGGCAAGCCCACGAAGACAATAAGAGCTATCAGTATGACCATGAGGCCTTTCTGGGTAAGGACGAGGCCAAGACGTTTGACCAGCTCACCCCGGAGGAGAGCAGAGACAGACTGAGGTGAGGATGAGGGTTTGTGGTGCTCTGCTGTTGTAAACGTTTTGTTTACGTTTGAATGTTAAGCTAAAACATGTTACTGTATGTTTTACTACATGTTAACAGGGCAGCATTATCGTTAAAGAGCAGCTCTGCTGTTGCAGTAAATGTGTTTTCAGTCTCTAAGCTGTGCAGATACTAACTGTGGAAGGTGTGTTTCCAAATGGTGACAAGTTGGCATTATGTGCCACATATGTATGAGTGTGTGGAGCTGCAAGTGGGAGGACCCCCCCCAGTTGGAGCATCTCAACGTGGCAACACATATGTCTAAGAGTATACCACAGCCCACAGTGCCTTGTATTTACTAAAATTAGATTTCCTCTGCTCCACCCACTGGAGTATTTGCTCTGAAGGTGTGTCCCTTTTACTAAATTACTTGTGCACCGATTAGGCTCTTTCTTTTTTTTTTCCCAGCTGCTGACAGTTTCTGTTCTTCTTTGGGGCCAAAAGGCCCGTACTTTCATAAAACAATGTTTCTGTCATGCTACCACTGCATGTTTTGTTTTTTGTTTTTTTTTTTTACAAATGATTTTTCGAAGTGTGAGTAAAATGGCACTATACTATTTCAATTTGAAATAATAATCATCCACCTCCTCATAGCAAAATTGTGGATCGTATAGATGGAGACGCAGATGGATACATCACAACGGATGAACTGAAGGCCTGGATAAAGCGTGTCCAGAAGCGCTACGTGTATGAGAACATAGCAAAGGTGTGGGCTGATTACGACCTGAACAAAGACAACAAGATCCAATGGGATGAGTACAAGCAGGCCACGTATGGATACTACCTCGGTATGGCTTCATTGCTGGTAGATAAACTTTTATTTTTCTAAAGATGCACTTATCGAGTTTTTCTTGACCCAATATAATTGGGTTCTTTTTGTCTGAGTACTATAAAACAGAAGAGAAAACAAAAAGCTACATATTTTATGTATGACATCCATAAATAATTAAAGGAATCCATTTAAAACATCAAGTCATTTTCTCTAACACACACCTAAATTCTTTAGAACTTAAAACAAGAGGCATCAAAGTATTCAATTAATTAATTTACATACTGACGTCTTCATTTTGATTCAATTCATGAGCAGAAATAGAAGAAAATTAATATCATTACTTATTATTAGGGGTCGTTTATAATATTCACCATTTTAACTGGTGAACAAAACGTATAGAAAAAAACAAACGGATAAAAGCTGATTTTTACAACCCCTGATGTCTTTTTTAAAGCTGAGATATAGAACCGATTCATCCGCAGGACTATTGTTTGATCAAATCCTTGTCATAAAACATCTTAAAAAAGGAACATCAGAATATAGAAAAGGTAATAAAATAAATCTATTTTCTTGCGGTTCTGAATGTTCTGATTTTTAGAATCATCGCGGGTTATTACTATGACAGAAAGACAAAATAAATGAACATCGATGTTGCTCTTCTAGTATGCATCAAACGCTGTCTACTAATTAAAAACATCTTACCTAAAAAGATAAAAAGAATACATGTCTAACCTCACATTCAAAGTCAAACATCTAGATGATGTCAAACTACCTAAAATGCACTAATTGCCTAGCAACCGCTGTTTCTGATGTTAAAGCTCGTTCTCATGCCGTTAGCTCAAGCAGTTTTTCTGAGCTGTTATGTCTTGTTAAAAATTGGGATATCAGGGGAATTGAAAAAAGCATTTCATGAACAGCCGCATTCTCCCCTGTTTCTGGTGTCGTGTGGGTTTGAAAACCTCTGTTTATACAACACATTTATCAGACTCAGACCTAAAAAAAGCTAAAGTTTGGTTAATAGGTCTGACTGACCGACGTTCCCTGTGGGATGTTGCCGACGCAGCGTTTGCAGCATTAAACTCTGCGCCGATGTTACATCTAACATTCTGAATGGTAAAATCCAGTCGTGTCTTTTTCACCCCTGAACTGCTAAACATTTTAATTATATCCAGCAGTGTCTCAGTTATGCCAGATCTTTAAGCTGTTCATAATAGTTCTGCGCGCAGGTCATTATTTACACACAGCCACGACTTTAACCCCACCCACCCATCTTAAGGTTTGTACTCTTGTTAAAAGTCTGAAAACAACCCACTAGTGTTTAACCTGCTGATCACAGTTCACAGACGATCAAGGGGAAATAGGCCGGTTCCGATCTCCAGCCGATTGGTGCATCTCCATTTCTTTATGACGTCAGGTTTAAAACGTTGCATCCTTGCATGATAATAACCTAATTTGAACCACAATTCTCAGCTAACCCCCAGGAGTTTGAGGACGCCACGGACCAGTTCAGCTTTAAGAAGATGCTTCCTCGAGATGAGAGGAGGTTTAAAGCGGCAGATCTGAACGGTGACCTGGCAGCAGACAGGGAAGAGTTCACATCCTTCCTCCACCCAGAGGAGTTCGAACACATGAAGGATATTGTGGTTCTGGTAAGTCCGTCCTTTCTGTGAACTATGATTAACTAGGATTCATTTCAAAGACTCCACCATTCTTACTAGGATTTTATAGAGGGTGAACTAAAATGACTCGTACACTCATCTAGAGAAGTTAAAGCCCCTAAATGGTCGATCGTTTCACTCATTTTGATTGGAGATTGAAATTTATCCTCAGAAACATAGTTGGGTTTAATTTGTCCACCTTTTGGATGACGTCCTGATGAAACTTTAACCGCTTCTGTAAATCCTTGTGACTGCAGATACTTTTTGGAACAGGTCCGATGGGAACGAGCAGACAGTCCCATTAAGGCCTCCATCTTTAAATATAAATCTGGGTTTGTGGAACGTTGGCGCGGCAAACGTTAGCGGCGGAGCACTATGCTGCCATGTTCATAAAACTTGTACCAGCCATTTGGCAGAGTAAATAATTCAACTGTTAACAAAGGAACGGCTCACGCTGTGGTGTTTTCAACTGATCTTGGCTGTAATGAACACAGTTGTCACAGATTTGAGTCCTTCTAACTGATACACAGATGTACGTTGTCACCACCCCCAACCCGCAAAAACTTCTTCCCATCTTTTACACGGCTCTGCAAAAAGGAGTCTTTGATAACGCCTGTTGTTCTGGGGATAAACATAAGAAAAAGGCACTTTGTGGCTGAGGAAGAACATGGCTGTAGGGTAGCAGGACAGAAAACTAATGGAGCTTGTTGTGCAGGTTCAGGCAGCAACATGAAGTCTTCCCACTGAGTGCCAACTATACACCCACAGACTCCCTCACATAATGGAGCTCTGTTTAAAATCTCTGTCTTCACGTTTCTACCTGCTGTGATCTCATTTTTTCTGCCTCTCTCTGCTCTCGGAGGACCAATATTAAATATCTACCAAACAACAAACTCTAGTCTTCTTGGGTGAAGATCTAGATCTAGAGGAAAACAGATCAGGCAAAGATGATCCAAAGACTGTCGCTTAAAGAAGGAGCAAATCACAGTCAGTGGCTCCTCATCAGAATAAATTCAGATTTGTATAAAAAGTGAAGTCCTGTGTGATAAACAGGTGGTGGTGCTGCTGCTCCCTGTTTCAGTAAAAACCAAAACCGATTTTGTGAATATTAACAAAAGTCAAACCTTTTTCTTTGTTGTTGGAAATTATTCCAAGATGATTTTATTTTTACTTCATTCATCTGGTTTTCTTGTTGGGGTTGCTAGTTTATTTTTCCTCTGCCTCCTAGGAAGACGTAATTGCTTTCTTTATAGACGTTGCACTTGTAGAACAACGAGACCAAGTTTTTGTTTAAAACATCAAATTGTTTGTCAGCACTCAAATTCAAGCTGCTTATTCATAACAAACGATAAGGCTGTGATTTTGGTTGACTAGAGATGAATTATTAATGAATTTATATTAAATCCTCTTCTCTAACCTTTAGAAAGCAGCTGAAGTTACTCATGCTATCTATGTTTAAGCTAGGTTTAACACTATATATAGAATATAAGCTGACATAACTTTAGCTAAACCTGATTAGTGCGGAATATTTTCAGAAAAAGCCAAGAAAACCAAAATATACTCTTAACTATACATTTCTACTTTAAATAGACTTTCTCTAATCTATTGAACTGACTGGGTGATGTTTTCCTCTCCAGAATATGTTGTTTATTTAAATGCAAAACATGTTTTTGATCATTTTGCACATCAGTCAATTGGCTGGATTTTAAAAGCGACTAATTTATCATTTCTATCCTTTTATAGACGATAGTTAAGTTTTGTTTCCCAATGAGATTAAAGCATCAAAACAAAGACCTCCCTCCTATCCTATAAATGTGCCATTGAACTTTTTTTTTGATATAAATACAAATAAAAATGTTTGACGTCGTGTTCCAGTAAAACCAGTGTTGACTAGTAAAAGCCTGAGCTGTGCCTGTCTGGTTTCTTACTGTAATCTCCTGTCCTCATCCAAATGATTGTTTCTATTCAACAAATCTTCAAGCTTGTCGCACAGCTTTGATTTTAACGGCTCAATGTTGGCTGATCTTCTAATGAAACATCCTAATTTTTTTTTTTTTTTTGATAAGTTTGTTACACAGATTGAATCAGGGGATGCACTCAAATATGTTAAATATGCTCACCTGATGCCTTCCTGGTAATCTAATGGAGGAAAAAATGACTTTAAATTCCTATTTATATAAGGCGCTAAACATCCATCTGCAGTCAATAGGATTTCTGGGTCAGAAATATCAACAGCTTTAACTATTTAAAACTATTCGTAAAACTTTTAACATCTTTATTAAATCTGAGAAAACCATTAGGAACAGATTTTAACATTTAAGTTTCACTGTTTGGCTTTAAATGAGATAAATTAAGTGGCTGAAGTTCTCCTTAGAAGCGATATAATCGCCGTGTCAGTCCGCCAACTCCGCTAAAAGTCGACCCTCGCACGTTTATTCACTTATAGAGCCAGGGGCAACATGTTTCTCTTTTAGCTACTCGCAGTGGAAGTCCCATTACACTTGACCCTGGTGTTGCCTTTTAATGACGCTGTTAACTCGTTCTGAATGCAGGAAACGCTGGAGGACATTGACAGAAACGGCGACGGACACGTGGATGAAGACGAGTACATTGGTGAGTTTAAGGGAATTAAATCTTATTAAATCAAGTTTATTGAAACAAAGAAAAAAAACTGAGGAATCACCCAGTGGTGGAGTCTGTGGACTGAGAGAGGAAACCAGAGGAACATGGAGGCAAAGGGGAGGAGCCTCAGTCGTTGGGTTGGAAAGATGGTTTATTTCCAGAATTTTCTTTGTCCATGATATTCATCCAAGTTATTAGGAAGCAAGTAGTAATATTTTTCTTCAGCATCTAGTAAATGATGTCCCTTTTATTTCACAGCTACTGTTTTTTTTCTTTTAACTTACAGTTAGAAACTGTAAAAGGATTTGTTAAACCTGATGTTTTTCCCCAATAAATTGTTTACTTAAGAGCAGAATAAAAATGTGAAACAAATGTTTTAAGGTTTTCTTTTGGTTGTGTTTGTTCTTTTCCTGTTTCAGCCAAAAATTTTTTGGTGCGGACCCGAAACTTGGATATAAAATTGACATTTGATTTTACTAAAGATTTTGAAATGATTTTGTGATTTCATTTCTTTTTTTTTAAATGAATAACTTTACCGTAATCGGTTGATATTTAAGAAAATGACTTTAAAGATGGCTAAAATACCCTCTCCTAAATCGCACCTCCATTTTTCCGTCTGAAGCCGACATGTTTGCTCACGAGGATGGGGGTCCAGAGCCCGAGTGGGTCAGGACCGAGAGGGAACAGTTCTCCGACTTCCGAGACCTGAACAAAGATGGAAAGATGGACAAGGATGAAATCAGGCATTGGATCATGCCGGAGGACTATGACCACGCCCAGGCTGAGGCCAGGCATCTCGTGTACGAGTCCGACCAGGACAAGGTACGCTGCCTCCTTTACTGCGATATCTGAATTTAATATGAATCGAAATGATTTATCTTCCCTCTTCTGTCTCATCAGGATCAGAAACTGACCAAACAGGAGATTCTTGAGAACTGGAACATGTTTGTAGGAAGTCAGGCCACCAACTATGGTGAGGACCTCACCAGGAACCACGATGAGCTCTGATGTCTCCGGATCAGTGGGGCGGGCTTCACAGCGAGGCCTCTCAAACAGACACTTTAGATTCCAGATGAGCCGGACGGATGATGGTCCTGCTAAGGTTTCTTGGACCGCTTCCCTCCTCTTCTAGATAGTTTTGTTCCTGACATTCAGGAGCAAATCCAAAGCTTTCTAGCTCTGTTTTTTTCAGTGCCTTCCAGCCGTGGAGCAGCAGGTTGCGCTGCCTCAGAGATTTGTATAAATGATTTTAGATCCAACCAATCATTGGTTATATGAACAGTTTGTTATAGCATCGATAATGTGAAACTTTGTCCTAAAGGATTTATTGTGATTCCTGTTATTAGATGTTTATCAGATAACCTTGATGATGAAAGTTAACGAGGAGTAGGATATTTCTTTTTGCTGAGCTTGTTTCTGTGTTTGCAGTCTAATTACACTTTTACTAACTAGTTACGGGTTTTTGTTTAGTTGAAGCAATTTATTTTTTCAATAGATGCTACATGGCATGGATTTTGCACGGATTTTGGTTTTAATGTAGCCTGTGAACATCCTGTTTTTTTTTCTCCTTCTTCTTTCACAATAAGTTTTTATTGTATTTATTAGTATTTGCAAAGACTTGTTTGTCAGTTTTTGTAGGTTTAATTTGACATCATTATTTTTTTACTTAAAAGAAGTATATTTGGGACAAAAAGAAATTAATCTAGCATGCAGTGTAGTATAGACATCCTTTAAGGTGGTTGGTTTTTCCAAGTTTTAGTTTTGCTTTCAGGGAGTTTGTGACTTTAATATTATAAAAGGAAATTAAAAGAAAATTGTTATACGGATATATTTTTAGCGCTCAAAATATTTCTAAAATCCAATTCTGACCAGATGCATAAAAGGTACATGGCTGTTAATAAATCCTGTTTTTTGTTTTAGTTTTTTGGTGCAAATCCCAGTCTTTCTTTATTACATTGTAATAAGGCTATAAAGTTTGTTGGTTTTAGGTGTGAAAGGGGGATGGTTAGTGAAACGAGTTTACAAAAGGTTGTGAATTCTAATACCGTTCAAACAAACAATTCAGCCTTTATTCCCTCGTTACACTGTTTTGGATATATTTATTAAAAATACAAGAAATTGTATCAGGATTTGTTTGTTTTTTTGTTTGTTTTTTCAACAGTATTTTACATTTCCTAATAATCTAGCCAGTGAAAGTCAGGGTTTTTGTTTATTATTCATTAGAAAAATGTGCTTTCCAACTTTTAACTGTTACATAATTAAGTTAGAAGAAAGAAAACCGATATCTGAGATGAATAGATTCGTTTTCCAGTGATGGAAGTATCAGAATACACAGGAGGATTTGTATTCCTTCCCCAGACCACAGCCAACACGACATAATGGAGCTATTCAAGCACACATTTAGGCTTTTAGTTTCCTGCAGTCCATCCCAACACTTGAATCATAACATTTTCTAACTGTTCCAGACAACTAATCAAGGCTCCTCAAACGTTAAATCCTCTGTTTTGTCTTCTGACTCATTGGACATAAGAAATAAGCTTATGCTGTTAACACTTCTTGAGACTAATTGTGGTCCACACACACTGTAGATCTGGAATTAAGATGACTTGCTGTTGCTGCTGGCTGTTGCAGTAAAACTCTCGGATGTAACTGAGAAAGCGACGCTGCCACCCAGCCTGTCTGTCCCCTCTGCTTGTTCATGTGGAACACACGGATATATGTGTGCCAGTTAGCAAGACAAGTCAAGCGGGACCAATGCGATAAAGTTCATCAGGAACAAGGGATGGAGGCCTGTGCTGGCTTCTTTATTGTGTTATAGCTTAATATGTTACTTTAATCTCAGAGCAGGAACGAAATTTCCAAAAAAACTGATCTTTTTTATTGTGGTGATGTTTTTACTGTTTGACATTTTTAGATGACATTGTAGGAAGAGGATAAATGTATTAATCTTACTGGAAAGCAAAAAAAAGAAATGTTTCAAGGATACACTATATATATATATATCTTTCTCTCTCTCTCTCTCTCTCACAAAGTTTGGTCACAAATGTCTTTTGTTGAAACTGAAAAGAAATAAATCGAAACTGAAAAAATATTTGAAAACTTGGTATTTCTAAAAAAAAATGTATTTAACCTTTTTTTGAAACTGTAAAGCCGAGATTTAAATCTGAACAATATTTTTAAAACTAAAAAAGAATTGGACACAAAAGAATGGAAAAAAATTATTTCAAACTTTAAGTTTGTTTTGTAATCGTATAAAAGCAAATGATTGATTAGCTTAAAGGAATTTGTAGTTTCTAGTTCCTGAATGTAATGGCTGGAAATATGTTTTTATAGTTCCAGACCCAACATTATCTAAGCCCCGCCCCCACAAAGATGAAAGCAGTTTGAAACAAAGAAAAAATCAGAGACTGAAAAAAGAAATCTTACACCTGATAGGTGTTGTAAAACACTTTCTTTGGAGTTTAAATTTATTCAGCTTCAAACAGGTTTTTGCGTTTAAAAAATATTTTACAACAAACTTTATGGCCTCAGGCTTCATACTTTACGATCAATTAATGTTTTTTTTTTATTTTAAACATTATTTTTCCTAAATTGAGGATTATGTAACATTTTTTTTCATCATTGCGTTATATATCTATATTTATCATGTAAATAGAGAAACAAAAACTTCAGCTTGAAGAATCGCCCCTAAAATATGGGCAGTAAATATAGCTGATCAGTAGAAATGATAACAAAATAATCGGCCTCATAAAACCCGTATCAGTGGTTCTGTGTTTCTTATGGTGCCACCATCTATTTTTGGTCTCCATTATGTGACGAATTTGCTGCTTTGTCTGCTTCTAGCTTCATGCATTTAAATAATCTGGAGTCCTGAAACTCCAGAGGTCCTCACTTACTTCAGACGGTATACGAGGTTTGTCATGTGTCACATTTCAGAACCAATGTGTGACTGAAGGTGGATGAGTGTCAGTGGTGTGCGGAGATGTAAACGAAACCAATGTGTGTTTGCTTAAAGATGTGGCAGGAGGGGGCAGCACAGGCTAGTTGCCTTGCAGCCATGTTAAACAGTCTGCCCCTCCTGTTTACTCCAGAGTACTAATCATTCACACTGGGTTGGGTTGGGGGGGGGTGCAAGAGTGTGTGTGTGTGTATTAATGCTTTCAGACGGGTCTCATATGAGTGTCTGCATAGATCAGCCCCTCTCCCCTGATAATAATGAGCCCTCTGGGTGAAGACCAGGCTAAAGACGCTCAGAAAACAGGGTCATAAAGTGCCCCATTCAGAAACCCCAAAGATTCATTTCATTTAGGCTTCTCCACTAACCTGCCTTCTCTCATTTTCTACCTCCATTTGCTTATCGCTCATTAACAGCAGCAAACTCTTAAGTGCCACACCCGTTGAACAGTCTGCATAACAAACTAGACAATCCATTCAGTTTGCTGTCACTTTCTCTTGCCTCTTACAATCATGATGCCTTTTTGTTTTTTTTACATCTCTGCTCCCTCGTGTTTGTCTTATTAACACTTGTGTTTGTGCCTCTTGTGGATTTGTATCCCAGTGTGTTATTTCCAATGATCTTTAGAACATATAAAGCCCACCCTGCACTGATGCTTTCATAACAAGCTTTCTGCCTGTTATATAATAGCATGCAGAACAGCAGTACATTCTTGGGTTGTTATTGTGGTGTTTTGACTATAAAGATCATGCCTTGACATGACAGCTGAAGGCAGAGGCAATGGGTTTTGCTTTTATTTGGAGGACAAATTACAGATTTTCTGCCGTACTCCCAGTTGAAGAGACTCTATTCCTTCTGTCATATAACATTTTGTATATTCGTTTGGTTGTTGATAGCGTAAGGGTTGAACATACAGATGTGCATCCAGGAAGGAAACAAAAGGATAATATTTACGCTGTAACTAAACAGTAGGACCTTGCAGTGGTGTCACGAGGAGAATATGCTATTAAAATAATTTATCCTTTAGAACTGGGATCCTTATTTTTTTCTTAAGCAATTGAGAGTATATAATATGTTAAAACCAGATATTTACGAACGCAGTCAATTTAGGTTACCAGAGTTACTTCTATTTCTAAGGCTGCTCATAGGTTGGTGGCACTGATGTCTGTTAGAAGGTCCTGGGTTTGACCCAATGCTTGTGTCAGATCTCTCCAGCTTTCCTCCTAAAGCTAAAAAACATGACTGTTTGGTAAATTGGTCACGTTAAACTGCCCTGAAGTGTGAGTATATGGTCCCGTGATGAGCCGGTGTCTTGTTCTCTCTCCCAGAGGCTGCTGGAGATAACAACCAGCTTCCCATCATCCTTCAAAGACAAGCTAGCATTTGTAATGGATGCCTTTCTATTCGCTAAATGGTAGAATAATGATCCAGAATGTTGTTCTTGTAATTTTTTTTTTTTTACTTTAGTTCATAAGTGTGTACATTTGTGAGGAATGCATATAAACTGTATAGCTTATTGGCAAGGGTGTGTGGGAAATGATCCTATTCCAGCCAATAGAATCGGTGCACACAGCTTCATTAGAGCACAGGACATGTTCTGTTATTTACCAAATGCTTCTAATTGTAGTAATCCTTGCCAACTTAAAAAAGAAATTTAATGTCAGAAAGAGACAGTTTGCAGTTTGTGTAAAGTATCCATTTTCCCTCAATAAGCCTCAGCAATTATTTAATGGTTATTTTGATATTAAAAGACAAGATTCAGGATAATGTTAAAATATATGTTTATATGTTTTTTAGCTTTAAATTACTACAGATTATTTCAAAATGTAGTTTTTTGGGTTGTTTTTTTATCTAGGCTTGTGTTTAACTGAAAGCTTGCTTTTGTTTGCTTGTTTTTATTGTCCAACCAAAATTTCCCAGCTGTTGGATAATACTTTCTATTCTATTCTAAAGAGCTTTGCCTCTTCCTGCTTCTGATAGATCATGTTCCTGACCTGCTTTTCAGGTTTTGAAGAATATGTC
>JAUZNJ010034303.1:0-12762 GCA_034780135.1 Jordanella pulchra | reverse complement strand
GAGATGGAGGAGGACAGAGATGGAGGAGGACTGAGAGATGGAGGAGGACAGAGAGATGGAGGAGGACAGAGATGGAGGAGGACAGAGATGGAGGAGGACAGAGATGGAGGAGGAAAGAGATGGAGGAGGACAGAGATGGAGGAGGACAGAGATGGAGGAGGACAGAGATGGAGGAGGACTGAGTCAACTGGAGACAGTTGAACATCCTCAGCTGGAGCAGATGGTGTCAACTTTTAAGCCACCATACTTGATCGGAGTTTAGGAGGAATTTGGTTTTAGTTTGTTCCTCCAACAATCTGACTGCCTGAAATAAATCAGACATTGCTGAGCACAGAGGAGATGGTCTAAACCCGGCTCTCCAGGCTGTCCCTGCACATCTGTTAATGATGAACCATCTCACCAAATTAATATTCTAACCAAAAATTACACCAACTAATATTTATATACGGTCTGTCGCTGCCCTCAGCAGCAGCAGCATCAGTCCTGTGGAGGATACAGCATATCCATAGAACTCAGGACTTTGACTAGGCCACTTACATTCTTCATTTTGTTGATCTTCATCAGTTAGAGGTGTGTTTTGGATCATTGTCGTGCTCCAGTTCTCCAGCAGATGGACAGATCTTCTCCTTCTTGGTTCACAGCACATCTTCCTGGTCCTGAAGCAGCCCCAGAGCATCACACTACCATTGCCGTGTTTTCCTGCCAGCCTGATTCTGAAATGTGGTTTGTTACTTTCAGGCCAGATCTTATGAGACACAAACACCTTCAAAAAGGTCAACTTGTGTCTCATTGGTGCTTAGAATATTCCCCTAAAGTCTTGGAGATCATCCAGATGTTTTCTCTTTGTCAGCTGTGGTTTTCTTCTAAGATCTCCGTCATTCAGTCATTTGGTCCCAGGTTCTTTCTGATGGCGGAGGCATGACCTCTGACCTTAACTGAGGCCTGCAGTTCTTTGCTTGTTGTTGCCATTGCTTTATGACACTCCTCAGACTCGTTCTTTCTCCTTTATTCCTGAATTTCTCTGGATCTCTGCCTGATTTCCAGCTGTAGAGGATCTTTTTCTGTTCTTCGCCTGTTCCTGTTTAAGAGATTTCCTGACTGACTACAGGTTTAGCAGTAATCAGATGTTATGTTTTAAAGGATCAAAGGATCATCATGTTTTGGTTTTGGGCTTCTGTTGAAACCAGCTGGACAGTCTGGAGGGTGAAAGGAGCTTTATTTATTTGTATTCAAACTAGAAAAACTCCCTCCACAAATCATGACTTGCTACTCTTCCTCTCTTCATGTCATTCAATAAATGATGCTAACGTTAGCTCGCCTTGCTATCATCTCTCCTCCCTCTATCGCCATCTGCAGGCCGTCACTAGGTGTCGCTGCTTGTGTAACTTTTCACTTATGGTGTCGGAGATGATGGTAAACGAACCATGGCTAACTGCTAATGTTGCTAGTGCTATAAACACATAAACACACCAGTCAAATTCTTGTGCACACTCATGAGAAAAAAAGGGCCATTAAAAGGGTCTGAATGAGCTCTATTTGATTTTATCTCCTAAAACCTCTCAAGCATTAATTTAAATCCAATTTCAGAAGGTTTGTATTTGTCATTTACCAGGTAATGACTCCTTTGAAAGCAGGGTGGTCACTTTTCTGCCCATATTTTCCTCTGACGCCAGAGACAAAGATGAAATTTGATAAGTTAATAATGAAATGTATATCTGATTGATGTCTCTTTAATAACTTATTACTTGAATCAAAAAAGGGCCAAGAATGAAACCTTGTGGTTCTCCAAAGAAGGGAGATGCACAGAATGAAAGAGCTGCTAGAAAACCAACAGAGGAACTCGATGTCTGACTAATATAAAAGGCAGAAGGAAATGCTTTGATCAACCAGTGTTGAAACCAAATACATTTGACCCATCTCGTGCACTGAGTCGGTCATGGTTGATACGGACATAAATGAAGGTTTTGAATCGTAGTAAATGAGTAAAAATGAGCAACTTAACGAATTCAGTTAAGAAAGCAGGTTGTTGAATATAAATTGCAGCGGCGCTTTATTCAACCCTCGCCTAGAATCGCTGCTGATAAATCATCGTATCAACTGAACAATTAAATGTTTACAACATGAACCCTGAATCCATCTGGCTTATTGATTTCTAATTGAAATTTAAGGGAACGTACCACAGCCCCAGGTTACTTTACACATTCATGTCACATGTCGACTTTATTTGTCTCAGAATTTGCTGTTTTAAGTAAAACAAAGTTCACAGAGTAGATAGAAATATCTCAATATTTGATGAAAACTAAATTATGCATGAAGCTTCTTGGTCCACAGTGAACGGTGTGTTGTTGCAGGTGAAGAAGCTGACTAAGCATCTGAGTCCCAATGCTCACGGCAAAATCAACTTCAAAGACTTCTGCCATGCTGTGTTCGCTAGCAAAGGTAAGATTGTTTGGTTTGATTTGATCTGTTATTAAAAGGTTAGCCTGGCTGAATGGTTCCCTGTGTTTTCCACCTGTATTAATCCATCCTAAAACGTTAACCAGCAGCAAGTTGTAGCTTTAGATCAAGAAACAAACTACCCCCCTAAGGTTTTAAATGCCTTCTGGATTTGAAAGGTATGTGTTTCTAATATCAAATGAAAAAATAAACAAAAAACAGTAGCCATGTTTTTATTAAGATGAAGCTCAATGTTGTGAAAAATTACCTTTACAGGATTATAACACTGAAAAGAAATGAAAACTTTGGAGGAGTTTGTACCTACTTCTGACTTAGATGCTCTCCCTTTAAAGCCTCCAATGTGGCTGAATTAGAGCAGTGAACCACAACACAACCAAAGCAAAAATATTCTAATTCTAATGATGACAAAAGCAGTTTTATGATTTCACTATATTTACCCGTAGATCCAGGTTGTTATTTTTACTTTAAAAAATAAAGTCATTATTTTATGGCAGCTTTTTGTAATAATTATCTTTGTCTGATATTGAAATAGCTTAAAAAGTTGAAAACATTTAAAGACAACCAGAACAGTTCTGTAAGAAAGCTAATACTTGTTAACAGGCCTGTAAACCAGACTGGAGGTTGTCTCACACAGTTTGAACTTTGTCTGAACTAATCTTCATGGTGGAGACTCTCCAAATTACACTGCTCAAAACATAAAAGAAACATGTAAACACTGAGGAGGGTTTTGGCGAATGGAGCAAATGAGGTAGCAGAGTGGAGGCGTGAAATTAGCCTGAGTTTAAAAAGTTGAACTTTTCATTTCGGTTCTCCATTATTTTCCGTTACTTTGTCCTCCTATATTTCTAACAAATACTTTCTACCACTTTTATCTCCTCTCCTTCCCTTTCTGTTGCAGGTTTTGAAGAGATATTAAAGGTGGCTGTCGATCCTCGTGTTCTGACGTCCCAGCATCAGTCGCTAACTGACAACGGCTACATTTATCAGGTAAAACCTTTGCACTGAATTTGCCACGGTAGTTATTGTAAAACCGCTGTGCACCTGAGCGGCATCCTGCTCTTTGGGAACAGGCGTGAGCCATTAGCAGCAGC
This sequence comes from Jordanella pulchra, assembly GCA_034780135.1. NCBI lineage: Eukaryota > Metazoa > Chordata > Actinopteri > Cyprinodontiformes > Cyprinodontidae > Jordanella > Jordanella pulchra. Next base: position 9,214 of record JAUZNJ010034303.1, on the reverse strand, counting down.
AGTATATGTTGATGACATCTTTATGCTTCATAGAGGACGGACTAAAATATGGTGTTTTCTGCTCTGATGGGATGGACACTAAAAGCTTTGCAAGAGATCCGCTCAGCTACACAGTTGCTTAGCAACAGGAGGAAAAGGAAAGGGAGTTGGAGGTCTGGCGTTACAAAGATCCTCTACTCTAACAAAATGGTGCAGCAGTGGTTTAAGAGACGTAAATGTTTGAATAAAATGATAAATGAGTAGATTTAGTGTGTCTAGAAACGTTTATTGGTAGAGAAACCTGATAGAGGAGACATTAAAACATATATTTAATTACAGCTATCCAATCAGGTTTTTTTTGTTGTCACATCGTGCAAGAAACATTATTCATGCAAAAACTACATACAGGAAGTATTTTATTGTTTTTTTGTGGAGGAAAGTTTAAGAGAAACATAAAGCCGCTGACTAGTTTCTGAGAAGCTTCAGGTTCCAGAAACAACAATTTTGTTTTCAGCCCGTTTTCCACTGTGAGCTGCAGGATCTGTAAACGCTGCTAACAGGAATCCTGGGGATTCATCCGCTGCTCTTCCAGGATGTTCAGCCTGTGAGAAACTGGTTTTCTCTTTACTTCCACCGCGGACCAGCTATAAGAAAATCCCTAAGGATAAAAAGTTTGACATTTCATTTATTTTATCAAGCTGTTTTATTTTATCTAAATAGCCGCTAAAGCAGATTAACAGTTATAATTGATTAATTATAGTATAACTAACTATTGATTAATCATACTAACCTGATATGTACGGCACAAACCAAAACGGTTTTTAGTAAACTGTTATTTCTTGAAGTTACTCCACATGTAGAAGAAATAAACACCTCGACTTTATAATCATAATATTTATATCGAGTAGAAGCTGTAGACGATGAAAGACTTTAAACGAGCCTCCAGAAACCAGCAGACAGCCTCCAACTGATATAAGAGAGAATAATGTTAAACTTCATAAATACTACAATAAAAATAATGCATACATATAAATAATAGTAACATTTAATAAAATGATTAAATAATCTGTATGCAGGTTCTGCCCTCGGTTTCATCGGATCCAAACTACCAACCCCACACATCATACTTTGTGTTCAAATTCAGTTTGATTCAACCTTTTAAAGCCTTGTTTTACTGCAATCAACTGCTTAAAAATGAACCTGTTTCATTTCCATATTAAGTTGACATTTTCTTTTCTTATCTTTGCAAAGACTTTGCAAAGTACAACAGAGACAGAGGAGCTGAAACGGACGCACTTCAACTGTAGTTTAACTGTTTTTAGCGATTTAGGTTCAGATTGATCTGCAGTAAATATGGGGGTAGGTCCAATAGAGCTATATAGATATTCAAATATAATCTAAGTTAAGAACATCTGAAAAAAAGAACTTAAAAAGTAGAATGAACTAAGGAATAAATTAGAAAAGCTAAACGAAATGAGAAGTACTGACATAAAATAACATCTAACATAAGCAGGGAACTTATGTGGCAAAGCCTGAAAATAACTAAAAAACAGGACAAGACATAAACAACAAACTAAATAAACTAAAAACCTTCAGATCACGACACTAAGTGCATTAGCATCAGTGGAATTAGCCCAAAAGATGTCTGATGGGATTTATGAGACAGAAAAATGTAAATGTAAATATTTTAATCCACCAGAACAAGGCCACACATAGGGATGTTTTTGTTGGAAATGCGATTATGTTTCCACTCAAACAAGTTGTGCTAATTATTTAGCTTTCCTATCTTTGGAGCCTTCGTGGGGATCAGGTGTGTTTTTTTCTTTGATGTCACATGTTTAATGGTTTGATGTTTACTTTGATGTTACTTTTATCAACCACATATTATTTTTCTGCCAGAATAAGAACATTAAGGAGGTTTTTTCTCCTCCTGCTTGGCCGGTCTGTTTGCTAACCTTGACTCGTTAACATTGTTCATGAGTAGTTTCTCTACCTCGTAAAGACCCACCCGAGAGTATAGATTCTATTAGTTAGATGTAAAATAATGAGTCAAACCTCAATCTGTGTTTGCCTTTGTTAGAGGAAATTGATCCATCTGCTGCTGCTTCTTGAACTTAAGTAGAACGTCAGCTCAGGTTTATTGTTTATAAATAAAGGTTAGTCGTTTTTAACATCATGCGTCTGTAAAAGTACTGAGATTTAACAGCAGGAGGAGGAGGGAAGGTCGGCTTAAAGGACAGAAAGGAGAATCACCTTATGTCATCCTGAGCACATTTTATAGCTTCAGCTATTAGGATTTTAAAGTGATAATTTAGTAAATGAGAAGATTTTCCGTCAACATGTTAAAACCTGTTTCTAAGTTTTTTAAATGATGGAAAACATTTGAACATTTTCTCCTTGGAACACTGCTGGGTTTTATTCTGGCATCTTCAGATGTTCATAGTCCTGCATGCATCACACAGCTTTACTTAAAAAAAGTAAAGTATTAGTGACTAAATGCAGCCTAACAGCATGTGACAAAATAAAGAGTAACAATTGAAACCCAAAGAAAAGCAAACCATCGTGGCTTTGATATGAAAGTCTGTGCAGGAGAACGGCTCTGATCTTCAGCACAGGCAGCCTCAGGTGTTTGTTTATTAATGTTGGTATCTGGGCCATCCTCCATACCATCATCTCTGATTAATGAGCACCTGAATAATAAATCCAATGTTGGCTGTTCATAAACCACAGCAAAAGAACAGTTCTTACCTGTTGAAGAGAAAAATTCAGCTCCCAAATATCCTGGAATAGATAGAATGAAATCAAATAATATAAAATAGAATAGATGTGTTAAAAATAATACCTTGATACAACATCTAAAGTGGGGGATGTAAATATTTATTTTACTCAAAAAAAAATTCACTTTAAATGATTGTGTTTTTGTTATTTTTTTGTTAGTTTTTACGGCACTAGTTGTTCGTTTTTTCAGACAGTAGCCTGACAGGAAAGGGGGGTATGAGAGAGGGGGGGAGAAATGCAGGAAAGGACCACAAGCCGGATCCGAACCCGGGTCAGTTATGATGCCAACATCAAAATAAATGGAGCAATAGTCGGTGGAAGTCACATGAGATGGAGATCCTGAGGAACGGCTTCATTACGGCGCTAATTTCTCCCATTGAATCCAAAAACCAAAGAAGAAGTAAAGCTTGTGTCGACTTAAGGAAGCAAAGGGTTCAGCTAAATGTTTGGTTAGCATCAGTAAACCTGGCAACTGGGTAAGTGCATCACTTACTGGCCGGGATAAACTTACAGCCATCGCCTTAAATAATGACAGCAAACAAGGAAAGATCTTTAACTGAAGGCTTAAAATGAAGAAAACAGGCACAAACAACAGAATCTACTATTTAACTTACTGTCTGAGTGAGAAATGATTAAACAGAGAAAGAAAAAGATAACATTGAATAACAGGAATCCTGACAGCAGCAGCTCTGCTGATGTCTGCAGAGTTTCACTCACATTCCTCACACACAAAGATTTGTTTGGTTTTTTTTTCTTTCTACTAATAATGCTTTCTTCACTAATATATTTCTATTTTACTTTGCATCTTACTAATAGTATTATTTATGTTTCAGTTCATATTTGCTTTATTGAGTTTTTTTGTGTCACACTTGCAGGCAGAAAACAAACGACTTCCTTCTTTGACATCTACTCTGTGGCTGCGTTGGATTAGCCTGCTGTCTTTGCTCATTTAACAACGATGGTCGTTTAATCTGGATTAATCATCATAAATGACCATCGTTGTTCTGAATGACTTGTTCCTCGCAGTAATGTGTGAACCATTTGGTATTCAGCGAATGCCATGTCTTGTTTTATCCTTCACGGCCTGCACTCATCCGTCGGTATTGTTTATGTTCATGCAGAACGGTGACGCAAAGCTTGGCCCTCCTATTATCACGTGTACGCGATCCTACGGAGCTGAGGCAGAACGTGACAGAGTTAAAAACAGCCAACGGCCCGACTCACAGGAGATACTAGACAGGTCGGTTACAGAAACTATTTTCAAGCATTTTCATTTTGGGGAAACTGTGTGGAGCAGACAGGTGACTGGATCGGTGTCTGTTCCTGTCATCTGCAGAGAAGAGCAGTTTGAGGACTACGGTGAGGGGGTGGATGTGGATTTCAGCCCCAGCAGTCCGTGCCCAGAAGAAGACAGCAGGACAAACGGCTTCTCAGACCTGGGCTCCTCACTCCCCTCCAGGTTAGTCTGGAAAAAAACTCACTGATCACCAACTTCTCATTTGTTCTCAGATTATTGTCGTTGCATGAGAACCAGAACAGTTAGTTCTGCCTCTGAGGCGCAGAACTAACAGAGCGTCTCATCCGTCAATGAAACAAACAAACAAACAATGACAGGGGAGGCCTGTCTGCAGGCTGGTGACGAGGAACTAGGTTCGTATCACCAAGTAGAGCAGCCGATCCTCAGACTATCCAGTTTGTATCAGATCATTGTACGGAGGTCTAAACCAGAAAAAAGGAGGGATTTCCAAGCCAAAAAGAAAAGAGGAAAATCATGCCCCCTTTACCTGCTTAGCAAACCATCCAAATCCTGAACCTTTCTTAGCTTGTTTCACTTCAGCCAGTCAGGGACTGGATGTGGTGTTACTAGAGTGAAGGAGACGAAGCTTTTTAAATCAAAATGGAAGATAGAAAAATAAAAGAAACTCTGCAAAGATTAATGGTTAATTGATCTACAGAAATCACCTCTTGCTATTAAATGAACATTTATCAGAACAAACTAGTAGTGAAGTTAATATGTGAAGCCACACATCCTCTAAACTTGACTAATTGGTTTACTTTGTGCAACAGTTTTATTACGAATTTTAGAAAATAGTAAAAGTAATCATTTTTGTCATGTTAAAAATAAATGTTTTTTGTCAGAGTCTGTTAAGAATTCTCCGTTCCTATGTTATTACATGATTACAAGCCCTTTATTAACTACTTCCACTCCTGATATATATATTTATTTGTTTGTTGACGTTTTGCCTTTATAATGTTTGTTTTTTTTAACTAAAAGTCTTGAACCAGCCTGAATACAACGTCCAACAAAACAAAGACTAGAGATGCGACACAGCAAGGAAACTGGTTGAGAGCTCGAGCAGCAAACATGTCTGGAGATATTTTATGATAAAACAACTGATTTTAAAACAGGTCTTTTCTATGTGTGTCCAGAGCCCCTCACTGATGTAGCTTTAGCTCTTCCTCAGTTACAGCATTAACAGCCAGCAGTGTTGACTTTAACTTGAAATATGCTCATTGCCTGATTTCCTGACGGGTCTGTCTCCAGTCAGGTCTGATCTTTTTTTGTTTTTTCATGTTTAATGTGTCCAGTTGATATCCTGTGATGCTTGGCTCTGGTTATTGGTTCCATCTTGTCCTTTTCTAAACGCAGCGGTGGACACACTCCTCAGAAGATGCAGCAGCTGTACAACAGTGACCTGCTGGACATCTACTGCTCTCAGTGCTGCAAGAAAGTCAATCTCCTCAATGATCTGGAGGCTCGTCTGAGAAACCTCAAGGCAAACAGGTAGAAATATGAGTGCATCACACTCACGCCATGGCTGCTGGTTCATAGTCGTCACCTCAAGGCTCAGAAGCTGTCAGAGACGGACGACTATGGAGTGAAGTCTGTCCCATTATTGGAGCGAAGACCGAACGTGTTTTGTAAATGGAAACGTTAAAACAAATTAAAACTTCTCAATCGAAAAAGATCAAAAGTAACTGTGTGTTTTTTTTAAATTTAATTTCTTCAAACTTTATTTTAATTGTTTTTTTAGTACATATTTTGTATTTTCAATTTTTTTTCAAGTATTTCTTTTTCAGATTGATTTTTTTTTTTGCATTCTTCTTTAATTGGGTTTCACAGATTACATTTTCCTTATTTTAATCCTTATGCCATCGTTCTTTTGTAACACACACTAACGTCCAGCAGACCAATAACAATTCGACTTTGCTCCCGAATCCAGACTGAAGAGAATATGATCTGGATTATTATTAGTTTTTATTTCCATGTAAAAACTTCCTAAAGTTCCCTCCGTAGCTGTGCAGGCGATCACGCCACATCCATCTCATTCTGTCAAGATAGAAAAACGAGGCTGTGTTGTTTCTATGGCAACCACCTCCAGGAAGGTGCGATGAGCAGCTGTGACTTTAACAGGTGCGAGTCATTGCACTTGTTATAGTCGGTTCGAAAGGAAGCAAGGATGTCGACCATCAACTGCAGCATGAATATAAACACAATCTGTTTGTTAGAGCAGCTAAATTCTCTGCTGGAAAACAGCAGAATAAAAAAGTTTGAACTGATTTTCCATCTTGTGTTTCAGCCCTAATAGAAAGATTTCCAGCACAGCGTTTGGTCGGTGAGTAAATGTCTTGTTGAAGACTAAACCAACTGTTTAGAGAACAGACCTTGGGTACGTCAGGTGTGTCTGAGGAGTAATCTTCACGCCTGTGTTGCAGGCAGCTGTTCCAGGCCAACCTCGGTGTTTTCGGCTCCAGTCAGGGCAGCAGCACAGAGGATTTGTTCACAGACAGCATTGACTCCTGTGACCTCGACATCACAGATAAAGTACGTCTCACACCACTTATTGTTGAACTTCCCTTTTGGATTTAGATTGAACTGAATACCCAAAGGCTTCAGTCCGAACTCTAACCTCCAACCCAACAACAGAACCTTTCCTCATGGAAACCAGTCTGTAAAACTGGGGAGGGAATTTTGTTCCAGCAAAAAAAAAAAAGACTTTGTAAATGGAAATTTGAAAGAAAATGCTTTACAGACATAAAACTTTCTAAAAGATCCTGATCAAGAAAAGGTTCTGAAAACATTGTTCTTATCTTAGTTTTTGTTTAATTTATTTTTTTTTTACAGATTTCATATTTTTTTCAATTTATTTTTTCAAATTTCTGTATTTCAGATTAAGTTTAACAAATTCTATTCTTTTCAAACTGCGTTTTGCAGATTCAGTTCAGTTCACTACCCCTGTCATTTCCAGACACTTTATAGAGACGATGCACCAGCTGATTGCATCCAGTCATTGACCTGCAGGACATCCTGCAGGACAACAGATCACATTATTTTTGCTTTTGCTGAGACTTTCCTCTGCAGTGAGGTGCAAAGACACTTGAAGTGAAGAGAATCTAAGCTGGAAAATGCTACTTGAAAATAATGCAATTTAAAAAAAAATAATAATCTGAAAGAGAAAAAAGATGAAGAAAAATAAAATTGAATTAGAAATAAACAAAATATCAAAAAATAAAATCTAAAAAAAAAAAACTCAATGCAGAGGTTTTTTAAACTTTCACATCTGGATTCCATGTTTTATAAAACATGTTTTTTTCTTGGAACAAAGTGTTTTTCATAGAATCGTCTGGAAGTGGCCTCTTCCTGTTAAACTGGCCGCACGCTGAGCCCGATTTAAATCATACAGTCCAGATAGAGACGCTCTAATCAGGAGCTACCTGCTCAGGATATATTTCACTTTTTATTTTCAGCTCTTTAATGCTGATTTACAGTTTTATTTGTTTCTGATTCATTTGTTTTTTTTTTCTACAGACTTTAATAATGGAGAAAATGCTGCAGGTTCTTAAATAAATAATGTCATTTTAATTACAAGCTGGTGGGGCTGGAAAATACTTCCCTATCAATATATATCACAATATAACGTATTCACTTATTCTGAGTTTTATCTGTTTTGTTTTTTTATTTCTAAAATGTTTTGTTGTAGTTTTCTGAACATGGCGTCTGATGTGGCCGTTCTTTGCAGTCTTTGTGAGGCTTTTATTTTGTAATTGTTGGTATTGAAATCAAAGGATGTGATTAAAGGAAATGAAGGAATAAAGATATCGCCTCTATTATTGCATCAATCTGCATTTATCTGATTTTATTATACATGAAAAAGGTCATCAAATAAGACGTGATTAGTTGATGCATTTATTGATGAATTCTTAATTAGATGCAATAAATGAATGAAAGTCTTGAATATTGAAGGAAAACTGTCTGATCCTGATCTCACTGAATGTTTGGAGCATCTAAAGAAGCTGTTTATCTTATTATTTCATATATTTCACACAGATCACACACTGCAGTAGATATAACATATTCTGAACATCCTCACTGAACATGGATGTGGTCCCTCTGCTCAGGTCAGTTATCTGGAGAAGAAGGTGACGGAGCTGGAGAGCGACAGTTTGGCCAACAGTGACCTGAAGTCTAAACTCAAACAGGAGAACACCCACCTTGTTCTCAGGTGAGGAGAAAACATCTAGTTGGAGTTTTTATTCAGTTGTTTTTCATCTCTATTCCTCTCAGTCTACTAACATGTGATCAGCAGATCTGATTGATTCATGTGACTCATCCAGACCAACGTTTGCCTCTCAGGGTGCATGAGCTCGAAGAGCAGGTGAAGGATGCTGAGACGAAGGCAGCGGAGACTCTGGGAGAGGAGATGAAGAGGCACCGGGAGGCTTACAGCAAGATGGAGCGAGACCGAAACACAGAGCTAGACCTGCTCTGCTGCAGGTAACCAACACATGCCGGACTGGAAGCACCAGCATCGCCCAAAACTTTATCTAACCAAAGCATCCAGAAGAAAAGGTTCAAATACAGTGGAAACGGGGTCAGAGGTCAGAGGTGGCCTCATGTCAAGCATCATGTCAATGTTTACCTCGGTTTTAAAGGGTTAATGTTTCCCAACAGCTAAACGCTTGTATCACAACCTGCTGGTCATTTTAAAAAGGAGCCAAATAAAAGTAATGAAGAAATGATTGTTTTAGTGGAGACCAAAGAGAAGATCCTGGCTTCAACAATGTTACCATGTTTAGAAATCATTTAATATTTTAGTTCACAAAACAACGCAGACAGTCATATGGAGGAAACTAAAGGAGCGATTCACGCTTTTTAAGGAAAGACTGTTTTAAAGCTCATGTAAGAGTAGAAAAAGCTGAGTAACTAAACATAACATCTATTAATATCTGTTCTCATCCTAAAGACTAAGAGATAAAGTCCTTTACAAACACTAGTATTTATGAGAATAAATCATCTATGAAAAACAAAATAATTAACACCTCAAATCCAAGCAAAAGAAAATCAATAATTACTCATTAATGCATAACAAAAGATTTACCACAAATGTTTCAGTGGTTTCAGGTTTGGACTTTGACTAGGCCATGCCGACCTAAATATATTTTCATTCTTAGCCCC
>JAUZNJ010034302.1:0-10147 GCA_034780135.1 Jordanella pulchra | reverse complement strand
CTCTTGGGTCTTATAGCTGATATGGATGCCTTTCCCCCCCCCCCCCTTTAGTGTATCATTGACAGAACAGGCTTTGAGTAAAAATACAATCATAAACCTGCTACATAAGCTCCATTGACTTTTTAATAAACAAGCTAATATTCAATCTTTACCTCTTCATCTCAATGTAATTTATTACCACTTTTATCTCCAAGGTTAATAAGACAACATTTATGTAAAGAGAAAGTAAAGGTTTTCAATCCCTCCTTGCTTACAAAAGATCACAAATATTGAAAAGCAAACATGCCACAAAGGATAAAAGCAGTCAATATAATTTTAAAATTTATCACACAACAGATTATTGCTTAAATACTTGATTGCATCCTAATGCAGCTAATTAACATTTGCTTTATGAAATTATAAAGTTGAGTCCTGGTGAAGATTTTCAGACAGTAAAACTTTAACATACTACGGAAATCAAACAGGTCTACGGAAAACAATAGAAAATCAACAGTAATATGCAACCAATGTTTTGCTAAAATTTGGTTATATTATCATAATAATGCACCTTTCCTCCAACTTTTAGGAGACTGGATATGATTTATCCGTTGGAGCAAAAAAAGAGATACTTTACAGAGAAATCCCATCTACAAGGAAAATGCTGGTATGGTGTTTGGTAACTGTATCGAAATCCTCATTTACATATGAGACTTGAGTAAAGAACATGAGCGACGCCAGTAATGAGGTTATGGTTTGCAAACTCCAGAATAAGAAGCAGGATTGGGTATTCGCTGTGTCTCTTACCTTCATTGGACTCATCAATCAAACCCATCCAATGCAGCAGCAGAGTCTGCATGGCTTCTGGAAAGAGCTCAGCAGCCAGCTCCTCAGCAGGAGGCAAATCACTGATTCGCTCAATGTGCTGAACTTTAAAACCCTCCACCTTTTGACTAATGCTGCTGTTTGCTACATGAAATTGCTGGCCAAGCCACCGTCCCATACAGGTGAGCAGGTAACTTGAATACAAAGAGTCTTTGGTCCAGTCTTTAGCGTTCAACAGAGCTAGCACAGCTTCAGCAGCATCTTTTTCATCCAGGTTTCCATTAATGTATCGATCGATCTTCTCTAAGAGCAGCAAGATAGTTTCCAGACCATCCGTGTAGCTCTGAGTGGAACCACAGAGCTTTTCATCCAAGTGGTGCAGCTTTTCTCTGAGAGTGGTTACAGTGGGATGGATGTGCTTGGTTTTCCCACTTTGCCTTGTAAAAGAACAATAATCATGATCTGCTGATGTATCAGCTGCATTTCTAACACATAAATGCATGACGTTTCGGTCAGTCTGGTTATGATTATGTCCAGGTATTCCACTATCTAACTCTCTGTCAGCCATGCTTGGAGACATTGGAATGTCAAGCTTCACACTGAGGTTGTAACTCATTTCTAGTGGGCCTTGATCCATCTGTGATTTCCAAACATCCTGCAAAGAAAACACAATCTTAATCACATATTAAACCTATCCAGTGAGAATCCAAGGGTAAAAAAGGATAGCAGTCGGGCCGCCTTCTTCTTCTTAAAGACGTTTCAACTCTAAAGACTTCTTTTTGATGAGAGGTGACAATGAAATGTCTCCAGGAAACAAGAAAAGAGGTCCAACTGCCTTGTTAATAAGTACTCCAGAGAGACTGGACCTCTTTGGGGTTTGGCCCCTCTGTAGTCCGGCCCTGGGTGCCCTCTTCTGCTCTTCTGTGATGAGTGTGGCCGTCCCTATTTTTGCCCTTCTTGTGTCCCAGTGATCTGGGGTGCCTTTAGATATCTGGGGCTCGGGTCACCTCTTTATCGATTCTGGGCCCTGAAGGATGAGTCTGGGGCCGCCCACACCTGCTATTGAGCATATTTTCCATCTGAAGAAGCTTCTAAATCCTTAATAATTAAGCCTCATACCACAGGCATTTGGTTCCGGGTGTTTACAGATACAAACTAACACTAAATACTAAGCTGCAGCAACAGATATATACCACCCTGAATACAACTGTGTTATCATAATAGGTTTTGTTTTCCATACACACTGTACTGACTGGATATCTAATCTTACTTTGGTTGTCTTTTTGTTTCTGTTTTATTTTTTCCCTCTCAGCTTATGCAGGTGCAGAAGCAGACTTCTAGGAGTTTCTGTGCATCTTCGGCATTGTTTATTTTACTGGTTTATTTTTCCCTCTTTTCTTATCCCCTCTCTCTCTCTTTCTCACCTTTATTTCAATCTCCATCATATATGATTTTATTCCCTAAACAATTTTTAATAAAGTCTCATATATAAATACCAAGTGGAACCATATGGCAACAACCCCAATGGTCTGCTTGCAAAACAAGACACAGGGAAAAAATCTTAATGTCAACAAAAAATATGTGAACAAGGTGTAACTTCATATATACATATATATATATATACAGATTAAGATTGAAGGAGACACTTCAGGCGTTTAAAGTCATTGTGATTGTACATTATTACATGACTGCAAAATTTGAGGTTTGAGCAAAATCAATATTCCTGACAATGAGAAGTTAAAATTATTACTAGGACTAAATAAAATAATTATGTGTACCTGGAAGTTCTCCAACACTGCAAGCTGCTCTTGCTGATTGTACATTTCAAACGCTAATCTGAAAAGTCCTTGAATGCTGTAAAACCACAAGCTGTTATTTGCAGCAGGGACCTTCAATCCCTGGAATCTGAATTCTGCGACAGACAAGCAAAAAAACATGGTAAGTTACATAATAATAATTGTGACACTGTGCTGTGGAGATTCTCTTTGCTCTGTTGTATCTGTTTTACATGAAATGTTACCTGAGGAAAAATGTACTTTAGTAGCAAGTCCTTTCTTTGCAAACTTTGCATGGTACCTAGGATGGTTTTCTATCCGGATGTCGGTACTGGACATGAGATCAGCTCCTAAATACAGAGGAATGACTGGACCCTAGCACATAAACACGGCATTGTCAATCTCAGTGGAAAACGTAGGTTATGTGTCTGACAGTCTCTATATCAATATGTGGAAACTGCGCACATCATAATCAATACACTAGTTTTAATTAAAGTTTATAGCTAACAAAATCTTTATCAAACTACACAAAGACAACCATCTTACCTGACTGTGACAATGGGTCAACCTGAACGATGTAGAATTAATTAAATAAATAAAACGAATTTTCCTACAGCCCCCATCCCACTGCGGTAAAGTTAACTGGACGTGTGAACAGTTTGACATCACTAGAAACAAGCAGTAGATAATTTTGGCGTGTCTGCTGCAATATTTTCACTTTTCTTTCTCTCGTTTATTAATGGTTGTCAAGCATTGGTGTAGTTAGCGGAATATCGCCACCTACTGGATAGTAATATTTTCTGTAACACTTGCCGTTGTGAAAGTAATTAAGCCCTAGGTAGTATCTCGCAGTGAAAGCAAGCTGCTTACGTTTGTTTACATTTTTATTTTTATTCTGAAAATAAGTCACGTCTTGGTATTAAAACCTCTTTACCCGGATAACCCGAGGTAACAGTGCAACCATGTGATGTCTCAATATACGTTTTTTTTGCCGTACAGACTAAAAATGTTTTTGGCATAACATTAGTTAAAAGGGGAACATGAAAGATAAAGCAATATTCCAAGTTTTAAAACATATTTTCAGGTTCCTCTCATTTCACATTCTGATTTTCATATCAAAGGTTTGTTTCACCTCGGGTGACTTCTAGCCTGTAAGACATGACAGTGGGCTCAAAACAATCGACTCTAACTTCCGCAACACGTGACAGGACATTGACCAATGGACAGAAAGAAAGGTTCCCTTTCAGAACTGAACTTCCGTTAGCGCCGAAAAACTAAAAATGGCCGAGGTGGATTTCGGAGACAGTGAGCTTTTCCAACAACTGGAGGACTCTGCACCGCCTGTCTCAAGGCACATTCGTTTCACAGATAATGACGATGAAAACGAAGAGGCGAACGAGCTTCGCAGCAAGCTGGAAGAGTGTGAAGACAATATTGAAAGACTTTCTGAGGAGAATATCCTTGTGTCAACGTTGCATGTTTGCTATCACTAGCCCATGATCTGTTTAAATATACGAAATATTTTTGCTTAATTTCTCTCTATTTTCTTAACCTATGGCTCACATAAAGTATTAAGACGCAAACTCAACATTTTGACACGACCTAGGTAATTTGCTACAGTCAAATATGGTTGTTCACATTTCAGTTAAAACGAAACCTCTCTGTAAACATTCACTCAGCGCTAATTTCTACCTGCTCCAACAGTGGCATCACAGTGGAAGATGTCAACGTCGACGGGCCACTTCTTCAGATTCTTTTTACCAACAATATTATATCAAAGTAAGTTAAAACTGGCATAATGTAGCAGGACATTAATTAGAGGACACAAAGGTGGGAAAACAATCAACCAAACAAAAATCAACAATTGTGTAATTTGGATAAAGCCGCCATCTGTTCTTTTCTGTCAAATTTGCGTATGTGCCGATGATATGATTACAAGCTTGTGTACTAAACAATGCTTCTCTGCAAGGCAATGTCGCCAGGAAATCGAAGACTGCATCTGCAGTGTCATTTTAAAACATCAGAAACCAGGCAATGATAAGAAGATATCCGTGTATCATATGAAACCACAGGTATTTATCCTCTGTTGTTTTCAAAAATGCTTAACACAGTTTTAAAAATGCTGTTCTGTGAAAGAGTAATAAGCAGCTGATATCTTGACTGCATTAGATAACTCGCATATATTTTAGTCACTAAATATCCCTTTATTCAGTAAAGTCAATTTGTTTTGAATGAATATTGTTATTTCTTAAATGTAAACAAATGTTTGAAATGCAAATTAAAAAAAACACGAGAACATCATTTTTACTGCCTAAAATTAATATGATAATACTTTTCTCTTTTTGCAAAACATCACTAGGCTTGGATTTTTAGGATCATTGTCACAGAGAATTGAGTCTGCTGGATAGATTTTCTCATATGGAAACAATGAGATATTTGTGCCCCACAGGTGCAGTGTTATGGAATGTAAAAAAAAAAAAAAGGGAGGTTATTTTTAAATATTTGGATTTCTATGTTTTTAAAGCTGCTGAGCGCTTGATAATTGTGTATTTGAATATGTTTTAGTGGCTATTTGTTTCAGACTGCAGTCAGGGGTGAACAAAGATTTCATGAACTAATGAATTATCACTTAAAAGAAATAGCATGTAACTAAAATATACTTCTGGGGCTCTAAATCATATCTGATCTGCTCTTGTTAGAGCTGTATATCTAATTCCGTCATGTTTTTTTTTTTGTTTTTTTTTGACAAAGTGAAGGAAAGTTGAGGGCACAAGTTAAGCTTTTTGCAGTTATATGTACATCCATGAACACGGTAAGAGGTACTGGGAAAATGTTCTCTCTGATATAAACACACATATTCAGAACAGAAAATCTAAAATGTTAACACTGATTGTAACTGTTTGGGATGAAAACAAAGGTTTAATTTAAAAAAGTGTTAAAGCAGTTTCAGTGAGTTGTTGTTTTAACATGCTCTTACTTTTGCATCAGAAAGTTAAAGTGACAGGAAAAACTTTATAAGTTCCATTTTTTGGACATTTAAAACAGGAAAGGTAACGAAGGTGCACCACTTCCTTTCTCGATTTATTTGTGGATAATTGCTTGATTTACAAATAACAGCTCAATAACAACAAATGTACTAAATGAATGATCTACATTAGGAAGATATCGACTGCTCATTAACTTTTCACAGAATGTTGCTTTAAAAATCCTAACCCATACCCTTAAAATAACAATACACTAAAACATGTTTTCCTTCTTGAAGAATTCTGCTTTTGAGTTGGACGAAGATCCTGATAAGTTGTCTTCCAGTAGTGTGAGAACCACAACAGAAGCCTTTAAAGTAAGGATCAAAATGTATCTCCACACATAGCAGAACCTTCTATCAAAAGAAAATGGAATTGTTCTATTTTATTGTCTTGTTTTGTCTCTTAGGTGGTTGGGAGTGTTTTATATTTCTCAACCTTCTGTGTTGACAAACTTGGACAGCCACTGGTGAATGAAAACCCCCAACTGACTGATGGATGGGACGTCCCAACGTATCTTTGAAATCGATTATTTAGGATATTGCCAAGAGAGTTTTTGTTTTCCCTTTAGGTGCTCATGGACAAATCTTTCTTTTTTTTTTTTTTTTCAAACGTCAACGTATCAAAGTGTATTTGATGCAGAAATGTTCCACAACTTCCTGAATTGTTGCACAGCTACCAGCAGGTTTTTACCCAGGTTACTGGAACAGATGGACTGGAAATGGATACTAAAAAAAGGTATATAATATCCATTCTTTATATAATTTAACCATTTCTTTGCCGAAGACGCTTTAAATTTGCTTGCACTGACTGATTATTTTCGCAGACCAAAGTCTATGTGTTTCAACTGTGGCTCCAGCGCCCATCAACTCAGAGATTGTCCCCAGGTGCTCTACTGCATTAATTAATATGGCAGGAATCCAAGTGAAATCCTCAACAGAGAAAGCCAAACTTGATTTTCTACATTTGTATTTTTTCTCCTCCCTAGCCTAAAGACATGGCTGCGATTAATGAAAGAAGAAAAGAGTTCAATCAGAACTCGAGCCAGGTCGCACAGGGCAACCAGAGATACCACGCTGATGAAGTGGAAGAGCGCTTCTCCAAATTTAAACCTGGAGTATTGAGGCAAGTTTGGTATTATGTGCAAACCTGAAAAGAACATGATTGCATACCATCTATTATAAAATGCATGAGTTCTACTGCACTTCCACTTCTAAACAGTGAGGAGCTTCTAGCAGCCTTGGGAGTAGATGGTAACACCCTCCCTCCTCTGATTTATCGAATGAGGCACCTCGGTTACCCCCCAGGTTGGCTCAAAGAGGCAGAGATGGAAAACTCTGGCTTATCACTCTATGATGGAAATGGTACGTTTGCTGTTTGTAGTCATATATTCCAGCAGCACAACATTTGGACTTGATTCATTTTTTTTCTACCTTCTCCAAGCACCTAATGAGGACATGGGCAACACGTCACAAAACATCTCCTATGATGTTTCCAAACTGGTGGATTTCCCAGGCTTTAATGTGCCTGCAGCTCATCAAATAAAAGATGTACGTTTTGCAGCCCCTCAGCTAAAACCAAATGTCGCAGTACAACAGCTTCCTTTTATACTGAACTGGAATATTTTAGCATTAAAAAGTTATATAGATGTCTGTTTTTATCTCAGAGAAAGATACTGTGGTATTCGATTTTAAGAAATCTCTCTTAGGTATCTATTGTCGAACATTTTAGATTTATTAAATGTAGAATTTGGGAGACTTCTGATGTAATTACTCTGGAAAAAAACCAAACAAACAAACATGTTTGTGTCTGACTTCCAGGAATTTATGCACTATGGTTCGATTCCAATGCAGACCAGCCACATGAAGCAAAACTATGCAGCCTACCTGTCCAACAACTTTCCTAAGGTATGGCTTTTCTCTTTTCTTTCTTTAAGTATAAAGCTCAATACTTAATAAAACCACCTAGGGGTTCATTTGATCTTACTTCCCCTTCCTCCTACGAACAGATATGTAATTAGACCTATTGAACCCCACTTCTATAAATCCATCCATCCATCTTCTCCTGCTTATTCTGTTAGGGTTGTGGTGGGGCCGGTGCCTATCTATACGGCAGACTATGGGCGAGAGACGGGGTACAGCCTGGACAGGTCGACAGTCTGTCGCAGATAAGGGGCCCTCTTATATAGATAGTTACTTAATTTTTAGGACTTGAAGATAGAGAGAAAAAACAAAAATTTTGGGATGAAAAATCTTAATGAGTTAGGAACCAATGTGAATATTTGATGATTTGGTCACGAGGTATCACATAAGGCAGATACAAACTGAAACTCATAGCAATTACATAATCAGGGAAATATAACATGTAATTAGTGGATGGAAAAAAATCCATCCACTAATTACATGTGGCCTTTTTATGGTTTAAATAAAGCTTAGGTCAACCTCCTACTAGACATTTATGTTTCTTTTCTGTGAGACTTTAGTCAGTTTCCCTTCCAACTTGTTATTGGCTATACACATTAATCTGAACTCTAAAATACATATTTTTCATTTCTTTTCATCAACAGTCCAGTGGCACCTCCAACAAAAGGCGCCAAGAGTTTGACTCATCCCCCCATCTGAGGAAGAAGATAAAGTCCAGCCCAGAGCTCATCTCGGACAGAAGCTCAGATATGGATATTGAATCAGGTATTACAACACTTCAATCACCTTCCTTTGCATCCCTCATTTTAGAAATGTGACAGAATCCTTTATTCCAGAATCAAATTTCACTAACCTCTTCTTTATAATTGACTTAAAGGCATTAAAACACACTAGAAAATGAGAGCCTCTTTATTGTGTCATTTTTCAGACCCTGGAACGCCTTATTCAAGTGGCTCTGGTGACTTCCAGTTCCAACCACCACTACCTCCAGGCTCCCCTTGCTACAATTCACCTCCCCCTTTACCCCAGGGCACTCCACCTGCCACACCCACTCCCCCACCTCTCCCTAAAGGTACGCCTCCACCAACCCCTACCAACGGCTCTCCAGCTCTGCAGAGGCGTAACGTGCAGCTAGCTGATGAGACTGTGGAGGGAGCAGAAGATGAATTGACTCTGGAAGAACTGGAGGAGCAGCAGAGGTTGATCTGGGCAGCTCTTGAAAAGACGGACACAGCCACAAATAGCGACAGTGAGACCGCCGCTGTAGGAACACCTGCTCCCAGTTCACCCAGTGTTTCCATACCAGCGCCCATCGACACTGAAATGCAAGATGTCGATGAGTCGGGGTACATAGTCAAGTCTCCTGAGCCCTGTTATGATAGTGAAAATCAAAAGGAGCCAGATGTAGAAGGGGGTTCAGCTGCAACACCTGGACCCATAAAAGTAGAGGAGGAAAGTCCTCAGAGCCCGGAGCCCGTCAGGACCCAAGATGAGAGCCCTGAAAGCCCAGATCCAGAAATGCCAGAAGAGGTGGCTGGAGACACTTCTACTCCAGAGAAGATTGTAGCTGTTCCTCACCGCAGCAAATTTGCAGCTGGTATTGTTCCATTCGAAGATACCCCTGAATTCACAGAAGTAGCTGAAGCAACGGGAACATACCTGAGAATCAGAGACTTGCTGAAAGGTTCCCCTCGAAGCTTGGCAAAGAAAAAATGACATTTGTTGCATTGATTCAGAACACCTGGAAAGTTTTAATCTAAATTTTCTCATTTTCACTAAACATGGCTTTTTTTCTCTCTTGTTTTTAGGCTGTTATTAAGACTACGACAAATACAGCTAAAGTTTCTGTAGCAGAAATATTTTTTTTAAACTATGTAATCTATATAGTGTTTGTTTTTATACGGTCATGTTTAAGTGACTCTTGTCAAATTGGGATTGCTTTAAAGACCTTAAATAGACACGCTTGTGTTGTCTCTGCTTTTTATTTTACTTGTTTTACCAGAACTAATAAAAAGCTCTCAGGAACAGGAAAACGAGCCATGCTTGGCATGTTTCATAGAGGTGGTTCTCGGGTTTTTGCCACAGTGCAGATAACTCTTGTCCAATAATCACATGATCCACATTTTGGTGGGAACTCAATGGATTCGCACCTCTTAATGGATACAGTATATAGTCCTTCTAGTGAGTTCTGAAGATTCTCCAAGTCTTACTTTGTTTGGAGGTACTCTGGGAAACTTAAAAAATAAAAGCATTCTTTGGGTGGCCAAAATGATCTGCTGCCTCCAGGTTGGGGGTTTCTCTGAGCCTTAAGCAGATAAATCTTTTTTTTTTTTTAACAGTGTCCTGTCTGGCGATGTGGCAATAAGAACAATTATCTTGGTGCCAAACAGAGCCCAACAGATTTTGCTTTCACAAGTTGAGCAGTAGTGCTATCGCCATAGTGTTCCGCTTGTTTTATGCATATAAACTGCTTTATTATAATTATACAGGGTGACTTAAAGATTATATGGACACCGCAATGAAAGTAGAACAGGAAAGATGAAAAACGGGAGATAACAGGGAGACAATGATAAAAACAACTTCAGTCTGCTTCACCACCTGCAAAGAGATGCAAAAAGAACAGCAC
>JAUZNJ010034301.1:0-12763 GCA_034780135.1 Jordanella pulchra | reverse complement strand
AGTAGCACACCAGACTCCATTCATCTCATCAAGTCTCATTCAGCCTTAACCTGATGACTTAATGAGATGACTATAGTTTGGTGTTCTACTGCTTGGTTGGAAAGAAAGCCAGCAGCCACACGGCCCTTTCTGGAACCAGTTTGACACCCCTGGTCTAGGAGAAGCACGTTTGCCTACCGGTTTACTCAATGGCTTATCTAATAAAGGCTACTACGTTTTATTTTCTGTAGCAGATCCAGCAATGCAAGAAGGTGTGCTTTGGGTTCACATTTAAATGACTTATTGTTTGTATAAGTCAGTTAGTGCACCTCTTAGAATGGAATAATCTTTAGAATGAAATAAAATATAAGTTTCGCTCAGTCTGGCTTAGATGTTCCTGTTTAGCATTAGAAAAAAGTCATCTCTATGGGTAAAAAGCTATTTTGGTAGTTTTTGCTAAATTTACCCTCTGAAATAATCCGTCCATTACTCATCGAAAATGTACACATCTCATTGTGCCTCTTGTATCATTGTCAGCCATCTGTTCTGTCTAACATATTCCTCTCTTCCTGTCCCTCCATCTTCCAGGTCGCCCACTCCCTCCAACCTCCTCCTCCACCCTGCTCCCACCGTCCCTTCCGTCCTCCTCGTCTGCCCCTCACCACCCCTCCCCTGGCCCGTCCCCACCCATCAGGGAATGTCAGGTTCCCCTGCTAGAGAAAAACTCCACCCACTCCCACCTGGAGCCCCACCGAGATGACTCCTACCTGCTACGGGCTCAGTCCTCCTCCACGGGTAAGCAAGAGCTCCTCTCAACAACAGTTTTAGTTGTTCATATGTTTTTGTCTTTGTATTCATTTCTCCATCCTCTGATCTTGAATTGCATACATTTACATTTCTTTTTACTTTCTGCTGGTGCCAACATATGTCTGAAATTCTGGAAATCAAACAGAATGTTTGTATTATTTAGATTAATTAATGCCTGGAAATATCAGCTTCAATTAAGCATTAATGGCTTAAATATCAGCAGCGACTTTTCAGTCAAGAAGTTCTCAGAATAATATTCGAGCCAAAAGAGCAAAAGAGAAAATGTGTCAAGTTGAATTGTTTTACAGTGTAGATCCAACAAAGAGCAGAAGAATAGTTTAGTAGAGAGACGAGGACATTTGTATGAGAGCTATTAAATATAACAGCTCGAATAAAATTTTAATACACATGAAATGCTTTTTTAAGTTTGAGTGAGAGTAGTGAAAAATAGGGAATTTGATGTTCAGTTGAAAATATCCACTATGAAGCCATATTTCAATGAACTGATTTGTAGAAATACGTTTGTAAAGATGCATGCTAAAAACTGTATGGTTAAAAATATAATACTATGCAAGTTTGCTTTTTTTTAATATTGGCTAACAGTTTTATGTTCAGTCCTTGAGTTAAGCTAACCGTTCTAAGGACTGACTTTTAGCTTCCACCAACTGAAATTAAAAACATATCTTTTCATATTAATGATTTTCTTTTGTATTTTTTTTAATAGTAAATAGCGCCACATCTTTCCAAGTAGTTTTTACTTAAAATCAATTTTTCCACCCGAATCTGTTTGAACTACTTTAATAAATTTGTCTAAATAAATAAATCTATTTCAAAAAGAAATAGTTACTTAAATCTAATCCTTATTAATGGGGAACCTTTATCTATCTTTTTTTTAATTGAGCCCAAAAGGAATTTAATGCCTTTTTATGGATAACAACAAACAGGAAAAACCTTTTTTAAAATTTTAAATCTAATGTCATATTCACATTCCTTTTAAACATAGGTTTCACACTTTTTTTAGCTAAAATATTGCATGCTCAGTGTATTGTTGGGTAAATAGAAAAAAGGCATGTTTTGTAATTTTTGTTTTTCATCAAATTTATTTTGTTTGATCTGCAAATACTATGAAATGCAATGTCTACAAAGAAAAACTTCTTAAAATGTTTTTTTTAAACTGGAAAAAACAAATTAAGTCATGTTTAAACAGATAAGATTTCAGATACTTGCAGATAGTTAACTTACCCTTTGTTGGGTTCTGAATAGAAACAGCTTGACTTTTGAAGATATTCCCTTTAAAATATTTGCTGTCCACTTTTTCTTAAACTATCACCATAAAATAATGATGCAAGTCAAAGCAACTCTAATGCACTGCAGCGTTATACAGACACCACTGAGCTGATGTGCTTGTTCTTATTTCACATGTGACATTAATAATCTATCAGCAAGTGAAAGGTAAAGGGGATGATGAATTCTAAGTGGCAGTGGGAGGATTAGTGTTTCAGAGACAAACTAGTTATTTTCTCTGACTCTCAGTGTTTACCTTCATCACTAGATTCCCTAATATTGCTTGTTCCAATACCCCTCTATATGTATATCAGCTCTTTACCGCTGTTTTCGAGCCTCGTACACCTAAACACACAGGCAAACGTCTGCAGCGACGACTTTGTTCATCATTACGAGCATTTATCCTGAACAATTGTGGGCCAACTTTCGGTTCTCTGCCTCCCCTTCCCGCTCTTTGCCTCGTTTCTCCATTCCTCTGTGCATCTGCACTTGTAATCAGCAGATATATTTAGCAGAGGCCTGATGGGAGGGAGCAGGGTGGGCAGAGAAGTCGTAATGTGATTTTTGGTGGAATACAATCTATTGTTAATGGCGTTAGGCTCTCCTTTGATCCAGTATAAATCTTCATTAGGGAAGGCCCGGGTCCCAGGTTCAAGAGCAACGTGATTAGGAGGCTTTTAAAATGACGTTACATCAGCCTTCTAATTGGTTTACTGTTTGCTGGGGCAACATCAATCATTAGCCCAGTAACCGCACAGCAAATAAATTCACTCTGCCACTGACACCCTAATGGCAGACACTGGCAAAGTGGGAGAGTGAGGCTCGCAGGCCTCAGTCTCTCTTCCTCTCATTCCTGTTCGCATACACCCACACTTTGTGTTCTGGGGCGCTTCTTTCAGCCTGCGCTGAGCATGTACGCACAGCCGGCAAGCAAAAAAAAAAAAACTTATAGAGAGGCAGGAAAAGGAGCCACAAAGAGGCAAATGGGAGCAGAGATAGAGAAAGTCAAACTTTGACTTTTGAAGCTGTTTAATGAGACATCTTGCATGAAAAAAAGCAAAAAGGGAGAGCGAGACGAGTAGCATCCGAAGCACAGCAGCAAAGAATAGGCGGAGAAAGTGACTGAAAAGGAGATGCATGCGAAGTCAAAGATGTGGAGAAGAAATGAAAAGAACTAAACTGATGAGAGCTTAGAGAGTGAAGGAGAGATATTTGGTTGGAGGGAGAACAACATTAAGATGAAATTGCAAATTGCCACATTTCCCAGACAGGACTGCAGATCTAATGGGTGTGGAGAAAGTTCTTGGCTTTGGGCATCCATTAAAATCGACCTAAATGAGTTTAGAGTGGCGGTCTGGCACTGCATAAGCACACCCTGGCATGTAAGCAGGGCGGGGGATGGGTGATGTGAGAAGGCAAAACACACACCTAGTGGCGGCTGCGTTTGCACGTGCTGTGAAAGTGCATGCCTGTCTGAATGTGTGTGTTTGCCTAGCTCTACAGAGAGGGGATGCTGGGCAGGAAATGAGCCTTACCAAGCCAGGCAGAAACTGACCACAGTGAGATAATCCTCAGGAAGGTGCATGCTGTTTGCATGTGTGTGTTCCTCTAAAGTGTTCCACCATTACCTAAGCTAACAGGTGGACAGACCTGACTTGTGAAGCCAGTGAAGCATGTCAGGTGAACGGGAACGGAGTCTTGTCAGTGGTGGGGATTGGCAGGGAATCGGTCTGCGGGTGTTTACAGGAATACTGTCTGACTCGGAGCACCTGTCTGTGAACGGATCCCTCAGAACACTGGTGCTGGTGGTGGTGGGGTGGGGGGGCAAGACGGCCAAACGGAGCATAGCAGATCACTCCTGGAAAGAGCTAGCGTTAGCACTGTCTCTGGCCATTCATTATGCATGGGGAACACGCAGCTATTTTTAACTCTATGCCTCTTTTGAAGTGGCTAGCTATCTGGCTGCCAGGGAAGCCACCTCAAGTCGCTGCAGAGGCAATGAATGTTTAATGGCTTTGTTGAAACAAATCTGCAGAAACAAAAGCAAAACAAAGACGCATTCCTCTCCTTCTATGCCAAATGGTGTTCTTCTTAATGGTGCTTATGTAAGGGTGACATTTGCGTAACAGTGAGATGTGTGGAAATGCATGCATGTGTTTGTCCGGGGGCGGAATGCACACATGCATTTCCGTTCATAGAGTGTTTGTTTTTTGGCTGAATTTGATGACTCTTCTCTAGCGGATTATTGCCTCCTAATTAGACAAAGATGACTAGCCAAGGCAGAGGCAGTGTGTATGTATG
This sequence comes from Jordanella pulchra, assembly GCA_034780135.1. Classification (NCBI taxonomy): domain Eukaryota; kingdom Metazoa; phylum Chordata; class Actinopteri; order Cyprinodontiformes; family Cyprinodontidae; genus Jordanella; species Jordanella pulchra. The sequence goes on along the minus strand of JAUZNJ010034301.1, from coordinate 8,392 downwards.
TGGGTATATTTGTAAATGTATGTCTTGGACTCTGTCTTCCGTTTAATGCCTGCATGTTAATATGAGCTCATTCGTCTATTTAGAATAAAGCCAAAAAAAAGAAAAAAATCCATGTGACAAATAATCCCCTTTTGTCAGCACGAACAAGTTTCAGAGTTTTCACCTTAAGTTCTCCTTCCCTGCTCATCCTCTGAGCTCTGAGAAGAATGACAAATGAGGAGTGTGTGACATTCTCTGACAGAGGACACGGGAAGCATTGGCACATGGGAATATACCACCTTTAAACACAGGCTGCATAGCAAAAAGTAGGGAGAGAAGGTGCATGACGGAAACAATGAAGGCTGCAGTTTCTTCTGGAGAGAAAATGGAGAAATAAAGAAAGTCAGGATGGAGAAGGAAAAGATCCCTTTCTAGCTGCTGAATGGGCACTTTTGTGCTCGCACAAGCACATGCATCCATGCTCTGTGACTTTTCTCTGTTAACCACAGAAAATGTCAATAAACAGTTTGCACATCCAGGGCTGCAAAACAAACTGCCTTGGTTGGTTCCCGCTGCCAGCTGGCCACACACTTGCATGCACACACAGAGACACACTGTGAGATTAATACGGTGTGGTGTGCCCCTCGCCCTGCACTAAAGTGTGTGTCTGTGGGCAGTGGGTTTCAGAGAGGCAGGTTAGCAGACAGGCTAATGCTCTTCTGCAGAGTGAGGGCATCGTTGAATTGGCGAGAATAATGGACTTCCAGGGATTAGCCAGAGCCAAACCCAACAGCTTACAGCTATAGTCTCCACTCCCCTCCTCGACAGTCGCTGGGGAGACCTTGGACTGAATAAAGTGGGTCAGGCTTCAGCGGCAGTCGGAAGGGCTCTTCGCCTTCACCACAAAAGGTGACAACAAAAACAGAGAGCTGTGGAGAGAATCTTTTGTTTTTTTTTTCTTTTTTCCACAATCAACGTTTGGTTTGCACAAGAGAAGAAAGGAAGGAGAAACAGATAAACTCGAATAAAATGTGATCTGCTTGGCTGACTGCTAATTGCTCAATTTCCTTGTTGCATACTTGGTCTTTTATCAAACCGGGTTCCTGGTGTTCCTAATAGCCTGCCTGCGGCTTGAACTCTACCAGTCAGTCAGCTCATCTGACAGGGTCCCCGGTCTTAATTCAGCCATGCTCTCTCAGTGCTCTGCATCTGCTACCGACATTCATCTGGGTTTTGTTGCTGCGGCTAGAATGAGCTGCGGTTTTATTCAGGGGCTGTCAGCAAGGACTGTATAAAACAATTCGCCAAACATAGAGCTTGCTCCTCAGGCAGTACAGCTTCTCAATATGTTTGTGTTTCCTCCGGCAATCTCCAAGGTTTCTGTTTTTTTGTTGCTTTTTTTTTTAAACAAAACATTTGTTCATTAACATTGTAGAGCACTTGCATATCTATATGTATATATATTTTTTGGGGAGGTCTAAGGTGGAGCTTAGGTATTCTGAATAAGATTTTTGATCCATTTTCAATTTTTTGGCATTTCATTAACTGCATAATGTACTGCTCAAATATTGAATTATTAAAGAATAAAATATTTTTTCTGTGTGACAATAAAGTAAATAACTCTTTTTTCCATAGAGCTTCCTGTCTTCATTCATTATTTAGCCTCGGCAGGATTTGCTGCTTCATAATGCATAATTGAACTCTTTGGGTTTTTTTGTGTCAGTAAACCAATTTTTCTGTCACTAAATATTGTAGATAAAGTTTTTCCACTCAAAAATATTAAAGAATGACAGTCCTTTTTTATCAGAGTCTGTCCAAGACATAACTAAACTCAACAGCTGCTTGAGGCTCTCACTTCCGCAGGGGGAAACAAAGATAATTAGGCTTATCCCTTCAACCCAGGAAGCAGAGCATTAATCAGGGACCAACAGGCCTGGGGTAACTTTAAAGAAACTGCAGCAATCTACAGCTCAGGTGGGAGAATCAAGATGCATATTAGCTGTGCACTTGACAAATCTGGCATAAAGAGCAGAGGGAAGTGAAGAAAGCAACTGTTGACAGAACACAATTAGTTGTACTCTTTTTAGTTTGTTACATCCTATTAAAAAATTTTACGATCTTTCAAATTATGGATTTTTTAAGGTGTAGACCTGTGATTTTCAAAGTGTTTCCAGGACTCTGATATTCAGTCAGCTGATGTTATCTGCTGTTTAGTTAAAGAAGACTACCTGGCATGGAATCTATTTGCTGATCCATTCAGGGCTGTAAACCTGTGGGAGGGATTCTGGGGACAGACACTCCTGTATGACAAAGAATGTGGTGTTTACTTTAAAACATGTTGTCAGGAAGCAATAGACTCACAGTAAAGTGAATAAAAGGGATATATTTTATATAAGTTATATCAACCTGCGCTCCATCTGGGGAGGTATTGCACAGACTCTGCTCTGTTGAACTCCTTGCTGCAAGCAAAAATACCTGTGATCTCAACAAGGCAGGCGTCTGTTTCTTCTCTTTTAGTAAGGTGAATATTTGGGTTTCAAAGACACATCCCATCTTGGGGATACGGCAAGCATGTGTCAGAAAGTGAACAGGTAAGACGATCCTTACAAACTGGTCTTTATGGCCTGGATGCAACTTGCTTTTTCCTGCCAGAAAACAAGTACTGTGCTTAACACTGAGCTCATCCGCCTTATCGTCAAACATTGTTGTTCATTTCTTTTTTGGTTTCAAATATTAAAAAAAAACGAATGAACAAATGATGAGTCACATGAGGTAAATGTTTGCTATGTCAAAACTTATTTGATCAATGTGTCCCCATCTCCTCTTTAGCACAATAAACTTTTAGAAAAAAAGTCAAAAATCATCTTAAGTGAGTGTAAAAAAAATGTTGAGACATTTAGTAGTTTGATTTGAATTTTCTTTTTCCATAAAGTATAACAAACCAGACTGAGGACCCAATATTCAACCACACATGATCAAAAAAATTTTAACAAATAGGCCTATATCAAAATCAAAGCAATCAGAAGCCAATCAGAAGCAAGAACAGAAATCTGAGGAAGATCAGGTTAGAGGCTGGTATATATCTCCATGAGAATTAGGCAAACAGAAATAATTTTCTTGGTTCAGTGGTGACGTTACCTGTGGCTTATACCACTTTCAGGGAGAACGTGCTGCTCAAAAGAAGAGAGAGGGACAGAGGAACAATTAGGAACTCACTTGGAGGCATTTTCCCTGTCCTGGAATCCCAGGGGAAAACAGAACCCATTTGTTGTAGGACAAAAACGGGGTCAGAGCCAAGGGGTTAGAACCAGGTTAAGGGGTCAGAAGGGAAGGCAATAATCGGTAGTCAGGGGGCAAAAAACAGGTCGGTGTCCAGCAATCAGAAAGCTCATAGTAGGCCGGCGTTGGCAAAGCAAAGGAAACTCTGAGGTAAAAGCTAGGTCAGAATCAGGCATGGAAGGACCAATAGGCATCTACTCACAGTGCAGCTTTAAAATAATCTGGCAACACTAACTGGTTTGAGGTCTGGTTAAATAGGCAAGGGAGCAAATGGAAAACAAGAACACCAATGAGAATGGCCAACACTGCACAGGTGGAAAGAATGAGTGGATAATGATGTCAGGAGCAGAGATGAATGTAAACAAACCAGTTGCTTTGCTAGAATCATGACATCAAGCTCTTCTAATGCAAGACTTCACAAACACACTGATGGAAACACATTTAACAACAACTAGGCTGATGTTCACAACCTTGAAGCCACTGCTACGATTAAATGCAAAGGTCAAAGTACAATATTGACTAAATCCAAAAGAGAATCCAAGAGTTGTAAAGAATATTTGTTAAACAAATCAGTCCTTACATGTTGAAAACTGTTAGGGAAAGACCACAAAAGGACTGTAAAAATATGTTTTTACAGCGTTGAACTGAATACAAACAAACGCACAATTTTCATTCATTATAAAACAAAGTACAAGCTGTAAATATTTATTTCTCAAAGGGACATGTTTAACTAATTTGGGTTTTTATTTGCATAAATCCAGTATAGCTTTCATGAATACATATTTTGCCGAACTCTAACTGATCAAAAATAAAAGCGTTCCCATGGCTTAGAAAGAGTTGTTTATAGATCCGTAGGTGGCGATGCACTCAAGACACCATGTTGCATCATCATCTTTAATTATGGGAGCCAAAATGGGACAAATTTGTTGGCCCTACACATTTTAGCTACGTTGGTAGAGGAGTATAAATCGTGCAAATAGGACCTTAGATTATTCTACTTGCTATTTTTTGTTGAAATAGTAAACCAGCCATAGTTCCTTCAGCCATATTATTCCAGAGGTTCATATGTGTTTTATTATTTAATTTTAGCTCATTTGTCCGGGGGGGTGGAGTTGATGAATGCAATCTAGTCAAAAGAACAGATCAAATTAGTACCAGTTTATAATTCTGTTGCATAAATGTAACAGTTATGTTTTACTTTTAGGGGATTTTCATCTCTAGAAAAAGGTTTCAGGTTTTTTGATCAAAATGTGACATACTGGTTAAATGACAGCAGCTGTGCACTCTTCCCTCTTTCCTATCTCTATATCTTTCTCTCATCCGTTAGTTCGTATCCCCTCTTTCTTTCTTACCTCCCTTCATCACTTAGCTCTGGGACACCAACATTATATTTGTAAAAAGGGACACAAAAAAATGACAGCAGTATGAATAGTTTTGCAAGAGAACGTACATTGTTCTTGGTGACCAATGAGATTTAAAAAAAAACACAGACTAGGTTGTAAGATCAATTAATGCAATATGTTTTCTATTTTATATTATTTCCTTTTGTGAATTTTAATATTAGATTAATAATGTATAATTCTTTAAATAGATGATATAAAGGAGGAATGAGCAAAGCAAAGCAAAGGGAAATGGTTCATGGAAGGTCCCGAAAAAAAAAAAAACGATTCCTTTAGGTCGCTGTATAGTCTGAGGATGAAATGATCAGCTAAAGAGAAGAACAGATGAATCATAATGTAAATTTCAGGAAGTTAACTGTGTAGGACTGAATAAATTGGTGCAATTAAACAAAACATATAATATATTCAGTCTGTATTTAAAAAGAGAACTTTTATACAATGTAAGTTATGAAACAAAATAAAGACAAAATGCATTTATTTTTGTGCTGTTGTAATTTTTAGCGGGGAGGGTTATTGCATATGTCGGTCTGCTGATTCCATGCCTGCGTGAGTGTGCAAGCTTTTGCAGGCAGCCTTTTTTGTTATGTGAATTTTAACTAAACAAATGTATTTATGGAAATGGGATGTAGCAGGAGCTGCTGTATTTCATATTTATTGAGGCATTGTGCTTGAGCAGAAGTCAAGTCAGATTTATTTTTAAAAGGCTTCAAACAAACTAGGTTCACCCCCAAAATGCTTCAGATCTTGGAAGAGGACACAAACAAAATGCAAATAAATGTGAGATGAAAGAAAGAGAAACAATTCCCCTCTGAAGAAATGACGAGTTTATGTGGAGGAGGAGCGGAAGGAGGGCACAACAAGATGTTAAATTTACAGCATCTGTCAGTTTGCTTTCCTTCCCTGTTGCCATAGATGGAGCTTCCTCCTGCAGGTGTGTGACTGCAGGTATGTTCACACGATGTGGATGTATGCATGTGCGAGGATCACTTTTTCCCACAGGGATCGTTGCATGTTCAAACAGATGTTTTGTGACTCTCGTGCGTAGCAGAGGTCAGGTCCTCATCGCTCTCTTGTCTTCCATTCATCTTCCCCTCTTCCCTCCTTTCACAAGCATCTGTTCTTCACGGGCCGTGTTGGTGTCACCTGTGTCCCAGTAGTATCTTGGAGCAATCAGGTCACATTGTAAACTGGTTTCCAGTGCAGCTGCAGTTAGGACAGAAACTCACTGCCTCCATACTCTAAATACTTAGAGAGAAGTATAAGGAAAGTCCTCATTAGCATATGAAGACCTGTAACTCTTTTGAAAATTATTGAGATTTTCTATGATAGAACTACAAAAGATAGCTTCAAAAAGATCTGGTGAAGATGCTTGGCTGAATTTGGTGATGGAATATCAGTAAATCAAGTCCTGCAATGTAGTGCTCTGCAAATAAATTCAAATATTTTATCTTAAACAGATGTTCTCTGGTCTAATGAGACTTAAACGAAAGTATCTGGCTGTAAGGACCTATTCACAAGGTCGCCTAAAAACATGACTCAAAAGAACGTAAAGTTCTGTGGGGAAAATATTTTTTAAGAAATGTATAGAGAAAGGCTTATTGAAGGACACAAAAAAACTTCAGAGAGGTAATTCAGCATTTAAGATTACTAAGTGTACAGTTGTGGTCAAAAGTTTACATACACTTGTAAAAAAACATAATGTCATGGCTGTCTTGAGTTTCCAATAGTTACCTCTAAACTCTGCAGGAAAGCTTAAAACCATCAGCCCGAAGGTTGGGTCTTGGGTGCAGTTGGGTGTTCCAACAGGACAATGACCCAAAATACACATCAAAGTGGTAAAGGAATGGCTAAACCACGCTAGAATTAAGGTTTTAGAAGGGCCTTCCCAAAGTCTTGCCTTAAACCCCATTGAGAACCTAGTTGCCGTGAAAATGGCCAAGAGACATGTAACCAAATACTAATGTTGCTGTATGTATATTTGGTGGATGAGCAGATTTGGTCACATTTTCATCAGACCCATAATAAATTTATGAAAGAACCAAACTTTAGGAATGTTTTTTGTGACAAACAAGTATGTGTTCCAATCACTCTATCACAGAAAAATAAGACTGTAGAACTTATTGAAAACTCAAGACAACCATGACATTATGTTTTTTACAAGAGTATGTAAAATTTTGACCACAACTGTAAAAAAAAAAAGTCTGCAAAGTGCTCAGTTTTTGAGGGTTTTTTTTTTGTTACAATCTAGGTACTGATCTAAAGTAGAAAAAAAAAATGTAGAATTTCTGATACTGTATAGTAAAAAAGAAAGGTTCTGTTTCTTTATAAAGTTAATGTGGTTCAATTTATAGTTATACTTTTGTTGATGTATTGCATAAAATCATTAAGGATAAATAGAATATGACTAAACTATGAAAAAGGAAATTGAATACTTTTGCCGGGTCCCTTTTCAACCCACTTTTATCCTGTACTCACTTTCTCAATGGGCCTGAACACTCTTGAGGTTTATCAAACGTGCTATCATTAATACTTCTGAGGAGCTTCATGAAATCCAAGCAGAAGGGTGTTTGGGAGAGTGCAACACATCCGCACATCTCTCTTCCTCTCACACAGTGTTGCTTTTCTTGTCTAATTCCAGAGAAGATGAGAAATGGTGCAGGGAAAGTGTGATCACGAAGGTTGATGAAACAGCCGCTTTGGTGTCTTCTCCCCACACGTATGTCTGCATATGTGCGCTTAGTTAGATGTTTGATCAGTACAAGAAAGGCAATGTGCAAACAAACAATCATTGTGATGTATTCCACATTCAGAAGTGCAAGAAGATGATGAAAGGCCAATATGTAGAATTGCTGGAAGACAAAGAAAACTGTGTTGCAGAGCTGGGGTTGAATGCCAGCTGGAACATCAATACCTTGGTGTGTTTTTCCAATAATGTAACATTTCTGTTCAGACGGCAGTGGAATAAAACCATGGATACTTTATGACACTTCTTTTATTTTTTTTCCTTTGCTAAGGCAGTGCTGTGACAGAGTATGTTTCACAGACTCATTTCTAAGTCTCTCTGTTTGCTGTCAGCAAAATTGTTCAAATTGTAGAGGGGCACATTTCCTCGAGCTTAGTAGGAAAGTGGAGCCTGAGGAAAGAAAACATCTTTGGTAAATTTGCTTCAAATCTTGATCAATTTTATACTCAGGAGCAGATTTTGCATTTGTTTAATAGATAGTTTGGAAATATATCTAGAAAAACATAGAAATATAGAAATGAAAAATATAGAAAATAAAATTTGTTTGTTATTTTTAACTTAAATTATCCATCATCCATCCCTCATCCATCCATCCATCCATCATCCATCCATCCGTCATTCATTCATCCATCCATTCATCCGTCCATCATCCATCCATTCATTCATCCATCCATCCCTCATCCATCCATCCGTCATTCATTCATCCATCCATCCATCTGTCATCCATCCATCCATCCATCCATCCATCTGTCATCCATCCATCCATCCATCATCCATCCATCCGTCATTCATTCATCCATCCATCCCTCATCCATCCATCCATCCCTCATCCATCCATCCCTCATCCATCCATCCATTCATCCCTCATCCATCCATCCATTCATCCATCCATCCATTCATCCATCCATCCATCATCCATCCATACATACATCCGTCATTCATCCGTCCATCCATCCATCAATCAATCATCCATCCATCCATCATACATACA
>JAUZNJ010034300.1:0-12764 GCA_034780135.1 Jordanella pulchra | reverse complement strand
TAGATAGATAGATAGATAGATAGATAGATAGATAGATAGATAGATAGATAGATAGATAGATAGATAGATAGATACTGCAATGAGGGTTTCTCTTACAAATCATTTAGTCATAATAAAATTCTGGCAGAAGTCTTTTCTTAACATAACTAAACGTACAAATATAAGCAAAGCTGTTTGTCATAGTGCACCTTTAGTGTTTTTTTTTAATTTTGTATCGTAAACAGAGGATAGACAACATGGACTTTCTGTTTATAATTGCTCAGACTGATAAATCTGTGCATTGAGACCCTGATGGTGGGTGAGGTTTTTATGAAGGAGGTCCTCTGACACAGGATGGTTATGAATCCCTTTAAGTTGTGTAGCTTGTGCTTAAAGCAATCTTTGGTACATTTTAATGTTCAAATCCTCTCTCTTTGTGTAGGTTGTTTGTCTTATTTAGAATAAGAAGGCTTGTCACGTTGTTCGCAGTCCCTGGGGGGTGGGGAACAACGTGAAAAAGGTCTGATTGAGCACCTGGGCCAGGCAGGAAGCAGCTGGAGAGTTCTGATTAAACAGGCCTCACATCCTCACATACAAAGCCCGAGACAGGTTAGTCTTCATAGATTTAGCAGAGGGAATAACTGAGAGTCACAGTCATGCTGCAGGAGCAACGCTGAAGAACATGTGGCAGATCCTCTGTTTGTTTCAGAGCTTGGTGTCTGGATTGTGTTGTACGCTGCTGGCTGCAACCAGAGGGGCTTTCCTCTGTGTGAGCTGAGGGCTCTGCACCGCCAGCTCGTCCAGAAGGTTTCAGCGTTATAAATGTAAGGTGGGCATGGAAACATGGAGCCGTGTGCCAAGGAAATGTGCAACCACACCTCAGTGTGTGAGTGGATGACATAGCCTCAGCCTTACCTCACGATGCCTACTTTTAATGGGAACATCAGGACTATGACTCAGTGTTTTATGGTAAATGACTTCCAGCCTTACAGCTGAAGGCACTGCCCATTCACTAAATATTGTTCTCATTTATGCTACTGTCTATTTTGTTTTCACATTTTAGATGTTTTTACTTGTTGAGCATTAGAGGTAACATTGCAGCAGCAGATCATTGCAGGAGTTCAACTAATACACCTCCACAATCAGGACTATTTTATTATTATATTATTTCTTTTTTACCTGTCAGAGTTAGACCTGGTATCTGCAAACACTACATTATCACCTTAAACCCGACACCCCCACCCTTAAACATTGTGGCTGGCACCATCATACTGCAGAGAATCTGAGTTAGAAAATAACATTAGCAGAAACTTCCTATCGGATTTGTATAAATGTGTTGTGTCAAATTACAAAGAGCAACAGTTTATTCATTAGATGTACAAGATACAGGTTTGTAAAGGCGAATGCCGTAGAGCTGGGGCCTTAAAACCTTATCACAATAGTATCACAAAATATTGTGTTAAGATTTTAAAGCCATATCATCCAGCCCTATGGCATACTGATGATACAAGTGAAGATAAAACCCTCTTCATCAATTCCTTGAGGTTGTTATTATTTAACTGTCAAAGCCCCTCAATCAGAAACGCTACACATTGGAAATTATTCAAATTCAAAGATGGACTTCTTAAGGACACCAGTTGCAAAAAGAAGTGGGATTTATATCACTAAACATCCCATAGTAACCACATTTAATCATCTTCTTCGAATTTACCAAAAAATATTTAAAAAAGGAAAATATAAAAATAGACTTTACAATTCATCCCTTTTATTTGATCATCACTAATTTTAATTTATTGTTCAGATACTAAATCAAAATTGTTATCATGACTACATGTACTAAAGAATTGGTCAAAAATATCGTCTGGACAATGTATTGGTCTGACTACTGGAAACCTTTATTAACAACTTTTCTATTCTGTGTTTGTAATAATACGTGAGGAACAAAGCTGACAGGTCGGTTTACTGGTGTAATAAGACAAAAATCAAAAGGGGGACTGCCCCTTTAAGTGAGTTGACTCTACAGCTGCTCACCATGTAAAGTCTGGTCACATCTATTAGCAGGCAGGCAGCCTTGGTGATCTACTCTCCTCTGTTTGTCTGTGTCCCTCTCTCACACACACACACACACACACACACAGAGGGGTAATTGTCGGTTAGGGGTTTGGCAGAGGTCCCGTGCTGCACAGCTGCACTGGGTCAACACACACACACACACACAACAAACCAAAAAAACTAGTTGTGGTCTTGTTACACACCCTGTTGTTTCACTCCTGTTAGTCATCAGGACTTCTTCCAGACATCATAAATAAACAGTTACTATTTGCTTGTGCTTTAATAAATGTTTACTCAGCTGAAGGAGAGATGATGATTAGGTTGTTGGTTCATTATTATCATTTATTTGTTATATATTCTTTAAATTAGCCTAAATGTGCAAAATTGAATTCCTTTATGTTTTGTTTTTTTTTACTGTAGTTTATCTCTTTGGTGAAGAAGTATTGGTTTTTATTGGTCATGAAATTATCTCAGGATGTAGCCTACTGACATAAAGAGACATCTCGGTTTTCCTGTAGCACCACCATGAGGTTGATGTTTTTATTTTTTTTAAATGATCTTTCAGATAAAAAAAGTGTGCAGAGATATTTTTACAATTATTAATGACATGATGTCAGATCAGCATCTTGATGTGGCCCACCTGTGAGGTGGGTTGAATTACCTCAGCAAAGCAGAAGTTCTCACTATCAAACATTTAGACAGATCTGTGGACAACATTTGAAAGAAATGGAAATATTGTTTATCTGGAATGAATTTTATATCTCTGAGTCCATCTCATGGTAAATGGGAGCAAAAACAAAAGTTGCGTTTATATTTTTGTTGAGTGTATTTTAAATGAACATATTTCAGCCATCTGATAATCTGGACAGCTGCTGACCCGTCACTTTGTGTATTTTGCTGCAGGCTGACTGAAAGGACTAACAAGCTGCAGCATGGAACCATAAAATAATCCAAAATGATTGTAGAATTAGCTATAATTATAATGAATCCTCTGGTGAGATTTCAGAGAACCAGGGTTTAGCTTCTAACCAAGAGTCCTTCCATGTTTGCAGACTGACTGTGGCTTATTCCCAGCCCACCCACCTTTCACTCTCCCTCCCCCACTCTCTCTGCACAAGCGCTGCCCTTTGACCCACATCTCAGTCCATGCGGTCCGGTCAGGGATGTGATGTGGTGTTTCAGACAATCACGATTTCCGCTCAGTGGTCACGTGCCTATAAGAGAGCCTGTCTGTGCGATGGTTTGTAGCTCTCAGTGTTCCTGTTTTCTGATTTGATTTTTAGATAAACAAAGGCAGCGTGTTACGGATGCAGATTCAGTCTCAGAAACAACTGCTTTCAGCTGTATTTATTGAATTATAAAGCTGTTTTTTTTCGTTTGTTTGTTTTGCATACATTCTATGCCACTTTCCTTCATCAGGTCAAATAAAGTTGAGGTAAAGGACATCAGAAATTCTACCCAGTAACTTACTGTTGTTATAAAAAGACATTTAAACCCTTTTGTAAACCGGTGTTAGTGCTGATCCCTGAAAGTAAAGGTCGGTTTTAAGTTAAATAATAATATTCTCTATCATTTGTGGGTAATCAGGTAATTAATTACAATAAGAAAAGATAGGCGTAGTGATTACAGAGACAGAGGGGAGGAAGGCTTTATATCTAGACGTCTCCCCTGCCTCTCTGTGCAGAGCTCCAGATGGGGAGTTAACAGTTGACCTGATGCATTGTTATGATGATTCGGACAGGTCTCTCTGTCTCACTTGCTCCTACACAGAGAATGTAGTCTCTCCCATTGAAGTCTAATTGTTCCTTTTCTAACTCTCTGCTGCCCTCTGTCATACATCGGGGGAACTACAACCTGCTAAAGTAAAATTATTTCCCTGCTTTTCTTTAGTGCAGCACTTTGTGTGGATCAGATAATCATTATCAAGACCAATAACTTACACGCTAAAGTTGATGTTTGTCAAAAAAAAAAACTAGGAAGTAAATATATTTGGTAATTAGTATATTGTAATTAGTTGTTTCTTAGGTGATCTAAAAAAATAATATAATATAGGTGATAAAATATAGAATAAAAAGGGAAATCTGGAGCTTTATTCTTTCCACAAATGTTACAAACTTACTTTAAAGTACCTGCCTTATGCTCTCTGGTGTATGAAACTATGCCGTTTATTAAGAAGAATACTTTTCCCTTGCTTTAAATCAGTGGAATACAAAATAAATCAAGGTTCCTTATTGTTCTTGGTCTTCTGCAAAAAAACATGGCATCCTCTCAATTCAGTTTTTGAATTTGTCTGTTTTAATGAACATCACTGGTTTGTCATTTACATTCCAAATGTACATGTCCATGATGTTTAAAAGAAAAAAAACAAACAATCCCCAAATGTAATGTGTTCTTTGTAATATTTTGCATTGCAGTATTGTATTATTGTAATATTTTCTTGCATTATGTGATCGATACCCGTTCTTTCTTTTTTACCCACACAGAGGTTCATAGTGATCCAGCACACGTCCAGAAAGTCTATGACAGTTTTGTTCCCAGGAGGCTTTACATAATACCTGGAAGGCTGACGGTGGAGTCCTAATGAGTGTCTTTTTGGTTGTTTGGTCAGGCTGTGTCATGGTGTTTGTGTGATACACACTGTCCTGCAGCAGTGTGTTTGTGTGCAGCTGTCAGAGCAAGCCAAAAACACACTGAGCTTTCCTCATTAGCCGTCTGCAGTAACTCTGCTGAGAAGTACAGCTTTCCTTCAGAGAGCACACACACACATACTTTTTTCCACACATGTATTTTCAGCAGTTTTCAATTACACAGCTGCTGACAATGAAACACCTACTAAAGCATTCTTCTCATTATCGCCTAAGGCCCCACATGGCTCTATGTCGTTGGCATATGCAACACACACTAATCCTGTTGAGTCAGACCAGTTGACTTGGTCCATTTTCACACTGAGCTTCCATTGAAAATCACTGACAGCAGCAGTGTGTAGATCTGCTTCTCAAAGTTGATCATCTTTTTTCATCCCAGGTGTCATTTGGCTTTTTTTTTCTTTTTACATGTTCTCAGCAGGTCAAAGGACAACTTGTGTGCTCCTAGATCCAGACTGAGGGATGATGAGGCAGGCTTGATATGTTTCAGTTACCTTTGTGCCAAAAACAGTTCAGTTCACTCCTTATAATACACTCAACAAAAATATAAACACAACACTTTTGGTTTTGCTCCCATTTTTTATGAGATGAACTCAAAGGTCTAAAACTTTTTCCACATACACAATATCACCATTTCCCTCAAATGTTGTTCACAAACTAGTCTAACACCGTGTTGGAATCCCGCGGTTGTGTCCTATAAAGTTCATCTCATAAAAATGGGACCAAAAGCACAAGTGTTGCGTTTATATTTTTGTTACGCCTAGATTCTCATTTAAAAGGCTGCGACCAGCCGTGGGTTTTATGACTTTCAAGCCATGGAAACATAAAACCCTAAAGATAAAAAAGAAGTTTGGTTCCACTATTCAGAGCTCTGCTGACAAATTCAAGCTTTGACTTTATTAAGCTCGTTTTCTTTAAGAACAGCTATGATCTAGTAGGAAAATATTTCCTCTGCTCTGCTGTTAAACATTTATTTGTTTTGTCATTCTTTCCAAAAACAGGAGCTACTGTGTTTTAAAAAATGGGGTTTCCCCTAAAAATAAATAGACTACAGCTGCCTTTGTCTGGAAATCTCCTAATCTAACAAAATCCTTCAGGCCAGGAAATGGGTATCAGTAAAGAGAGAACGACCAAAAACGTAAAGCAGAGATACAGTCAGAGTAGAGATGCAACTAGTTATTATTTTGCTAATTGATGTATTTGTTGATTATTTCCATAGAGCGAATTAAATAGTAATCTGATAGCAAATTCTATCTTTGTAGAAAATTACGTTTTTTGCCTGTTCACATGGACATCCAAAGCAAAAAAAAATACATTTATTCCTTTTTAAATGTTAAATTAAAGGGTTTTATGATCCCTGACTTCATTTTTGTTTTCCCCTTAGTATTAGCTTCCACACTGAGGAGTGTTATAAACACATTCACTGAATGGAAACTGAATAAATGTTGGTGCAATCAGTCGGACAGGTGGAATATCTTCAATTTCCCTCAGAATCTGCTGCTGAAATCTTTATTGATTCCACTTTACCTTGGTTATTGAAGCTCTTCCTGGTTTTCTTTGTTAATTAGATATCAAATCGTTGTATGTTTTTTCATTTGTGGTTTTAATACAGCTATACTGGAACTAAAATCTAGTTCAAATTTTCAAGCCCAAAAGTAAAAGAAAAATAGTTTTTGAGTAATCTTGTTATTATACCTTAATGAAAAAATATGTGAGGTCCAGCTTTCTCGGTTTAAACAACATAGTTTTGAATTTTTTCCTGTTGGATAAGAACACAAAGGATACAGAACCTGCATCACATTTCACACCAAGTCATCAGTGGTTTTAAAAAGAAAAACTATTCAACTTGTGTTGATTAGAAACATGAGCGCACAGAGTCAGTTTCCTGTCATGCAGTTCAGATGCAAAACGCATACTTCAGCTGATTGCCTTTAATGTGGGAAACAGATGGGAAACACATACCCTACCAGCTCCTGACCAATTTGCCTGTTATAAACCATCCCTGCACTTTTCTTTTGTTCTTTATTTGCAAATGATTTAATATTAATGTTGCTGTGTTTTTTTTTTTATTTTAGTAACAAACTTTAACAATGGCTTGGAGGCCAGTTCAGACTCAGATGATGAGGACAAGCTACATATTGTGGAGGAAGACAGCCTGCTGGAGTCTGATGCCACAGAAGCCAATGGGGCCACAGCGCTGGAAAACCATGATGCCACCATAACAGTATTACCCCACAATGGCACCTGGAACGGAGGTGAGACGCTAGAAATGATATCAAAGACTGCGTCCTGCACTGGAGACACAGGTTATGGATATACGTTTGTGCAATATTGTGGAAGAATCCCTCAGAGAGCCACAAGGTTTTGTTTAGATCCAGCTAAAACACGTATGAAGAAGCTGCTCAGGTTCACAGAGATGTGACCCAGTTTCTGTAAAGAACCAGCTGCAATATAAAGAGTATGAGTTGGATTTATTTTGGACCAGTTTTCCTATTCATTCCCAAACAAAGGAGTAACATATTAATCCATATTATGGCTTTGGATTCATCTGTAAGATATGTTGGTAAAGATATTACTATAGGTCAGCACAGTTAATGGCAGCTCTGTCCCCGTAGTCAAACACAGTATATTCACTGAGTTGTTCTGTACATTAATGTACACAAAGGCTTCTTTATCAACACAATCACAGCTTTGCTGTGGCATTTCCACGACTGAGAAATAAAGAGCAAACAGAAGTGAGATCATAGGAAGAAGGAAGATTAAGAGGTAAACAGAGGAACTGGGAATATACACTGGAAATACACACTTCAGTAATACTCTAATGCATAATCTAGCTGAAAGTCATGAGGCAGTTTCCCTGTATAATCTGCTCAAAACCTTCTAACGTTCAATAAATCCTCTTCAATCTCATAACATTTCCCATAATGACAGTATTTTACCCATCATGCTGCTGACATTACGTGCTTTAAAATCCTCATCAGGAAAAAACACCACATTCCAACAAGCAAAATCTCTTTATGTCCGTGCATCATTTCACCTGTAACTATGATTGGTCTGTAATTCATCCCTCATAACGACGAATGGAGAGTAATGCTCTAAATACTGTACATCATATAGCTGCAGTAAATACATGAAGTATCCAACCCAACTGAAGGTATAAATGAAAAGGAAGAGATTAAGCTGTAGTTCACAAAACAGTAACAAAATGAGATGGAGTCATTTATATGACTCTTTGTTGTCATGCAGATTTAAATCATCCAAATACTAGGGGTGCACCGATTGCAGGTTCCTGGCTGATCACCGATTTCTGATCTTTAAAAAGCCTGACATGCCGATTCTGAGTTTAAGATATAGCAATTTCTTTTTTTTTATATACCAGACACTGTTTGTTATTATAAGATCACAAAAATCTTAAATATTTCTTATGTCTTACTAAAAGGCATTAATCCGTAGTTGAGAAACAACTACTTCTGAAATCACTGCTTTCAAATATAAATCAAAGTTTCAAGCACTGATATTCAGACCTTTGCAGATAGGATCTGTAGGAAAGATCGGTTTCACATCTAATTATTGGCCGATCATTGATCTCCCAAAATTAAGGAGATCGATGCTGATAAATTGGTGCACCTACAAAAATACTTCTCTGGACCAGATTCCATTGAAGCAGCTCAAAACATAAGCAAGTTTTAAATGGCAACCAGGCCTAAACCAATGACTGGCAGGACTGGGTATTTAAACGTTAAGAATGATCACTGAGGCAAGTAAAAGAATCTGTATTTCATTGGTTACATTTTTTTCCAAATTCTTAATATTTTCATTGAACAAACACTCAATACATAAAAAAACAGTAGGTTCCAGATTCTTAATTGAATTTAACCACGAACTAATGGATGTAAACTTTTATAAGTGTATTTTAGACAGCTTTTATTGGGTTGCTAGTACACAGCTAGGTACTATTCTAAGTATTCGTATTTTATTTATAAAATGCATTTTCTGTGTTACACTAACATGAAAACACAGAAGATGCTAAAAAGTTGTTTTAAAACCCCAAAAATCTGAAGTTAAGGTTGGAGTTACACAGAATTTTGAAATATATTTCATCACACGTGTTTATTATACACAAAATATGCTAAATGAAAACTTTACTTAGATTCTTTATTATCTGACTTTTTATTTCCAGTTCCTCGTCTGTAATAGTGGTTCTCTTACTCACATTTGGTGAAATGTAGAGCCTGATGATCACTCAGTGAGCGAGCTGTATTACGGATGCTTTAGAGCCCACTGGTATAAGTTTGTTTATCTGTGTACTTCGGCGCGGTCTTTGATCAGATCACCTGATCCTCCTCCTCTCCGCCTCAGGGAGAACCGCCTTGCCTTCAGAACCAGATGCTAATCCTTTTCTTTCTCCTACATTCAAACCTCTATGTGGGAGACCTCATCCTCACAGCTGATTAAACTAACAAACTATCACCATGTTATTTATCTAGCAAAATACAAACTTCCTTCAGGATGATTTCTTGTCATTTCCTTCCTCTACAGGCTGTAAAACTGTCATAGCAGCCTCTAAAAAATCAGCTATCAGCTCTAAAATCTGTTCAAATATGATTGATTTACAAATAATGGCTGAGGCACAAATACTCAGTGCTCTAATCAGGGTTATACCTTCAGTCCAAAAACATGCACTGTTAATTCCAGATTGTACATGGCCTCCGTGTAGAGGTGTGTGTATGTTTGTCTCATTAGTTTGATGTCTTAATCTTCAGATGATCCGTCTTCCATCCAGGGTGTTCGAATTCAGGCTCCCAATGCTCCTGGTCCAGGCGTTCATAAACAACGACTGGATCTTGTTTTCCTCATTAAACATTCATAGCATCATCATGCACCAAATACTCTGAGATTTCTCTGTTAAATATTTGTTTTCAGGAGCATGAGTGTTTACTGAGCTAATAGTGACATTCATAAATGAGCGTCATCATTACCAGCGCTGCTGCTTATTGTTCATCTCTGCAAACAGGTGTCTCTGCTTGGAGATGAACACAAACCAGTTTTATTAATGGAGTATTTAGCACATTTGCTTAAACAAATGCTTTTGCACCACATGATGTGCATAAGTCTACCTTCTACTAATTTTGTTTTGACACTATATGCAGCTATAACTGCAGGCAGCTTTTTTATTTTCAGACTCTTTCCTAGTATGAGTTCAAATTTTTACTGATGACCTTTAACAGACAAAAACTGACACATGAAGAAGCAATGATTTATTCGAATGGATGGTTTGTCTGGTTTTAGGTTTGGTTTTAACTGTTTCTCGTCGTCTTTTTAATCCTCAGTTCTCCAGTTACACCTCAGCCTATGCAAGCATCTGCTTCCATTGAGGCTTTGGGTTGTTGCAGCTATGCAGGAAACACTGGAAAACCATGGAGACGTGGAGAATGTGACACTCATTGCTCTGAAGCCTTGTCTTATTGTTGCTGAATAAAGCCTTACATGGTGGGAGCCGTGCTCCTGAGAGCTGCTCCCTCTCAAACATAGCCTCTTAGCTCAATCCTCTCCTCTGTGTACTCACAGTGTGCACAGAGATTTCTTCTTTCTTTGCTGCAGTCATACAGTATTATTTTTTATTTTTTATTTCCTTGAATGCCTTTTCTTTTTGGGATTCTTTTCCTGTGAATAACCCAAATCCAAATAGACTGTTGGGGTATTAATTATCTTTAGACTTTGCACAGGCCTCTAATGTAGCATAATCTTTTTGAGTTATTTCCCACCCTCACCTTTTTCTTGTTACAGAGACCATATTTAGTTGTTAAGCTAACATTAGCCACAAAATAGAGGTAAATAACCAATATCTGCATATCATTCAAAAACCAGTTTAATCTTCCAGAAAAAAACTGAGTTTTTTTGATTAAGCACAACAATGTGGAAAAACTTATTCTTTTATTTCTTCAACTGAAGAAGCTGCAGTTTTCGATGGAGGAGAACCTACAAACTTTTGTGTTCATTGCTGCATGTCTTGTAACAATACGGGGAAGATTGGATCCAATCTTTGGCTCATTTCTTTATTATTTCATGACTAACTGATGGGACGTCCAGCTATTTTGTCTCAGATGCTCTTATGGGTGCCTCCTCTTACAGCTCCCATATAGCTCTTTATTTATCAGCACTAAACCTCCTTCTATTTCTACTTTAGCAGTTATGTATGGTTTGTGTTTAGGGAACATTTGAAAAGTACATAGATCCAAAGAAGCAGCAGCAAACAGATCAAAATAAACAGGAATAAAAAATTCCCCATCCTGGTTGGACTGGTGTGATTTTTTTTTTAAATTTTTTATCCCAAGTTCACAGATTTGGTCGTCTGTTTGCTTCTCTCTCCATCAATAATAGAAATGATAGAAACAGGGATCATGTCCCGGTAAAGACCAGATGAGCCACAGAGGATGTCAGACTATAAAATGACCCCTAGATTAAGGTAACCACAACCAATGGCCTTTTAAGAATGTGTAGTTTGATCACAGGGAGCTTACAACTTTCATACTGACTTGAGGAAAGTCTTTTACAAGTATTCCCTGTGAATCAAATGCAGTTTTCTGTATTGGGACCCCCTCAAATACAATATTCGAGAGAACTGGGCCTTTTATGTACACAGTTTAAACATTTAAGATCTTTAAATATGGCTCAAGAAATATAAAAAACACCAACAAACATGTGGTGATATTTTTATTTAGTGTAATTACTCATTTTGACTAAAGCTAATTATTGTGCTTAAAAAATGAAAAGCAGTAGTTTTTTTTTCCATTCTTATCTGTCTTTCACAGTTGATATGGAAATGAGTCGCATGTCTGTGGCTGTACCTGAAGTTTTCCAGCTGCACCTGCAGTAAAATCCAGTTTGTTCCCTCCTTTAGAGAAACATTAACAAACCAGGAAGGAGTTAAGGTTTTAAGAGTTAAGGAGTTAAGGTGTATGCGAAGGAGCTCTGGTGGTTGTTCAGGGAGAAGTCATGAGAACGGTGCTGCGCTGTAGAGCCACGGTGGAAAGCTTTGAAAACCCTGGCTTGATACTTTAGGATTGTCTTCGCTTTTTTCCCTCCCTGTTGGAGGCAAAATGGAGAGCAGCTGGTGTTGAATCGATCCTCTGGTGAGAGATTAGCGTACACTACTTCCCCTTGCAGTCTGGGCCCCACTGCAGCTTCAATCCATCCTGCTTTATAAATTCAACACCGACTCTCAGTGGCAGGTTCTTGCAAGGTATACGAGTGCAGAGTGTGTGAGCCTGTGAGAAACTCCTCTATTGCGAGTGTGTGTGTGTGTGCACATGTGTTTTGGTCCACTACATGCTTTCCTGTTTTCATTCCAGTCTTATATCATACTGTGTGTGTTGCTGGGGTCTGGTTGTCATTATTCCCTTAACTTTTGTGAGGCATTAAGTGTAATTGTGGGGCAATGTGGGAAAATATGCAGAGAGGTGTGGTCAGCAAGATGGAGGGGGTATGAAGGAGGAGGAGGGGGTGATACTGGACAGATGTGATTAAACTAGGGAAGGAGCAACAAACAAACCAATGAACTTTTCCGGCTGGTTTGATAACATTTGCATGATATGTCAGAGCAGAACAAGAACTTTTAACCTTGAAATACTTAGAAGTTAATCAGCTTGTTAGCTTAGAGGTTTTTGTTCCATTACATAATCAACATCTCTCGGTTGGAATGTGGAAAAAATTCAGCACTTCTATACACAGTTTGGTACTATATCAGTTCACCTTTACAGACCCATTTAATGCTTCTTTTACACTTAGATAAGGCCAAATGTTTCGCTCAGAAGCAAAACTGTCCTCCTGTTTTTGAGGAATGCAGTACAACCCCTAGTAGACAGTTCTTAGCTACTTTTTAAATGTAATAAATAGAATAGAAAGGTTGCAATATAATGACAGTGGAGGAGATCTTAACTTATATTCTCAGAAAAAAATAAAGTACAACAGTAAACAGAAGGTATTAAATACATAGTGGTGATGATTCATTGAGGGGGATGGATGGATGGATGGATGGATGGATGGATGGATGGATGGATGGATGGATGGATGGATGGATGGATGGAT